>PVKH010036314.1:0-11245 GCA_004027955.1 Chaetophractus vellerosus | reverse complement strand
TATTTATTTTATTACATATCTCCCCTCCCCCCAGCTGCGGGGACGCGCCGAGACTGGTCACTGCGCAGGCGTGGCTTTCCCATCTTGTGGACGGCTTCTGCTTCCATTCACCGCCGGCTCTCAGTTCGCAGGTGGCTAGCTGCGCTCCATTCGCGGGCGACCTGCCCTGCCCGTGGCGGCTTTTGCCCTATCCGTGGCAGCTTTTTGCCCTGCCCACGGCGGCTCTGGCCCGCCCATGGCAGCTTGCCATTCTCAAGGCGGTCTGCCCGCTAGGAGAGGTCCCTGGGAACCGAACCCGGGGCCTCCCATGTGGTATGCCGGCACCCTATCCACTGGGCTATCCAGCCGGCCCCCAAAATTTATTTTTAAGTTACAGAATTGTAGATGTTATGCTACCAAATCTGCTTGAAAGGAGAGGAGACATAATACACACACACACACACACACACACATATATACACACATAAACTTGCAAATGCTAAATTATCCCAAGACAAATATGCAAGGAATGTATACTGTAAGCTCTTCCATTTCTTTTGACTTTTGAACCATCTGAATGTATTATTAACTATTCAAAAAATAAATTTTAAAATAACAAAAGAAGACCAAAATGAAAATACAAATGTCATCTGAAGACAACTTATGATTTTCAATGTAATTTTTATAAAAGAAACTACTATAAGGGAGCTACTCTTGAGTTTGTGCAATCATAATATGGATGACCAAATGCCAGTCAGCAGAGAAAGAAAATACCGTTCAGTGGTTTTTTTTAATCCACAGTGTGTGTTTTGGGATAGTATCCCATGAATCTTGCTTCAGAGTGCTTTTAGTGCTGCTTCTATCTGAAGGACCATCCTTCCACATGACCTGCTTTTCCCCCGTTTGTGCCCAGCTAAAGACCCTGGTGATTTTATAGCATCCTGGGGCATTTGACATCCATGAATTAGGAATTGGAGCTCTGCACCAGGTACTGCTTCTTGCGTTCCTCTTCTCCTATTCTGGAGAGGGATGGAGGACCTTTGTGAAAAACATGTTCTCACGGGGGGTCTTCACTGACAGAAAAGCCTCTTCAATGATTCTGATACATATTACTTGAAACATTTTAAGAATTTTAAAATAGGCTTCATCAAGTGAGTTTACAACTCTTTTCACGTTTTTGATGCCACATAAAAAATTTCTTACCGATACATAAATTAGATTGGGGTAACTCTTTTTGTTATGCTTTCTTTCCAGCTTAGGAAATATTTATATCTATTACTGCCAAAACTGTACAAACTACCAGTCTCACTGCATGCTAATCTTTTGAATCACTTGTAGGACAGGTCATATTTTTAACTGGAAAAAAAAAATACTGGCATTATTTGCTTCTTGATAGAATTGTGGAGTTTTATGCTTAGGGTTAGATAATTGGGTTTTTATTTCCAAAATTAACTTTAATTTTACTTTGAATACTCAGCCACATACTATAAAAGCATTGTGTTCAAAAGCAAAATGCTGGTTGTGCTTCCTAGTGGAAGGTATTTAAACCATGTTACTATAAGCATATAACACTATAAAAGATTGACTAGCACTACTTTTGATTATCTTACTTTTTAAATCTCTAATTAGCAGTACTCCAAGCCTTTCTTTTCTGAGCATTCAAAACCTGTTCATTCCTTAAATCAAACATTCCCAATGCCACATCTGAACTACTTTTTTGCTTTACTCTCTATTTCACAAAAGATTTTTAGATGCACCCTAGAGACATGGCAATACCTTCTGCTTTCTAAACCAAAAGCAAGTCATTTTTCAACTAAAAATCCATCCACTACATGAAAAATGAAATTCTAATTCCTCATATTGGTAGATAGACAAGCTCTTCAAATACCTCATCCCTGATTGCCTTTCTAGCCTCAATTTCTACCATTCCACAAAACCACACTATACTTAGTAATTCCAAACTATTCTGTGGTTCCCTGTACACACAATAATCTCTCATAACTCCACACACAGACTTTTCTCCTCCTCCAACGTTAATGTCCAAGAGTCCTCAAAGACCATCTCCTTTGCGATAACTGCCCTGATTTATGCCCTTACTGTAGTTAAGAGAATATTTATCTTATATTTTATATGCCTGCCTCCTACTGCCTATAAGATATCTGCAATCAGGAAACTCTTACTTAAAGTTGGCTGTGTGACAAGCATATCTCCCCACAGGGAGTCTGTGAGCTCACTGAAAGAAGACTCCACTCTTGGCACCCCCTATTAAGGAATCTAGTGCAAAGAAGATATGAAATAAATATTAATGGAATTAAACTAAATTGAATTATAGATTACTAGTAGTCTACTGAGTAAAAGGTATCGCTTCAAAATGAAAATTTTAACACTTTTGACAAACACCCTAAATTAGGGTATAATCCTGTTCTTAGACAAAACAAACAGGGAGAAAAATATCTGGGAATATTTGAGCAAGGACGTGAAATATCTGTACACTGAAAACTACAAAGCATAGCTGAGAGAAAATAAGGAAGACCTAAATAAATGACAAGACACCCTGTGCTCACAGATGGGAAGACTTAATATTGTTAAGATGTCAATACTACCCAAGGCAATCTATGTACTGAATGCAATCCTATCAAAATTCCAGCAGCCTCATTTGCAGAAATGAAAAAGCTGATCCTCAAATTCATATGGAATAGCAAGGGGCTCCCACAGAGTCAAATCAATCCTGAAAAAGAGGAACAACGTTTGAGGATTCACACTTTCCAACTTCAGAACTTAGTACAAAGCCACACTAATCGAAACAGTGCATAACTGGCATAAAGACAGACATTGAAGTTATGTAATAGAATTGCATCCCAGAAATTAAACCACACATCTATGGCCAACTGATTTTTGACAAGGGTGCCAAGTTCATGCAACAGGGAAAGAAGAGAATCTTCAACAACCAATGCTGAGAAAACTGAAACTCCACATACAAAAGAAGGAAGGTGGACCTCTTCCTCACATCATACAAAAAATTAACTGGAAATGGATCAAGGACTGAAACATATGAGCCAAACATAAAACCCTAAGAAGAAAACATAAGGGAAAACATTCATTACCTTGGATTTAGCACTGACATCATTGATATGATACCAAAAGCATAAGCAAAAAAAGAAAAAAATAGATAAGATGGACTTCATCAAAATTAAAAACCTTTGTTAGGGTTTTTAAGGACATTATCAAGGAAATGAAAAGACAGTAGGAAAAAAAACAGTTTATAGTGTTTATAGTCAGCAAATACAAGATCTGGATAGGGGATATATAGAAGTTCTATGTATCATTTTTCTATAATTTTTGCAACCTTCCTTTAAATTTGAAGTTATTTCAAAATGAAAAGGTTTATTTAAAAAAAGATAAACCTAGCACATCTTCCTGGGAAGTCAATTTTAAAAACTGTCGCACAAAATCTGAATATATTGTAGTTTTTGCAATGCTAAAGTCATATGAATTTTTAATATCAATATGAAATTTCAAAGAAATTTTGAGCTATTAGAACTAAGGTGGGGGATGAGGAGTAAAAGAGGATGTTATCTCTTGACTGCCATTAAGGGTACCTCAGTAGAAAGTTTGTGAAGAGCTAAGCTACCTTCAGCTGTTTTTTTCTAGTTCAGTAAAAACATAAGCAGATATGAAAATAGAATTCTACTTACAAGGTCACTATTCTTAACGCCTTAAAAACGGACCAACTACCCTCATGTTTGTAAAACAAACTTCAAATAAAAGAATTATAAACCATTTTCAGACCAATAATGCATACAGATAAAGCACACATTCTGCAACTGGTTTGCAGGTGGCAACACTTTCTTCCTAAGCTCGTTTTATCAAATGACTTCCTCCCAGGCAAACACTAGTGGCTACCTGTCAGCCTGTTTTCCTTGCTACTATATTCCAGCTAGCTATATATTTTTTCTATACAGTATCTCAAATGGTACTTCTGTGGCAGCAACCTCCATCACTATACCCCTGTGTACAATACTTGAAAGAACAAAATATCTGAAGGAACCAGTATTTGCATTTGCATATGCACAATTTTAATGACAATTTGCAAAATTCCCACACAGCACACTCATATTATTCTCAGGCAACTTTCAAGTTAACTGTCCCTTGAGTTATTGCTTGAATTTCTATTACATTTTCTCACCCACTGACTCTCCTTAATCGTATTTTTTTTAATATCACTCTACACAGCTAGAGAAGAGGCAGGGGTAAGATATAAAGACGCAAAGTAGAGCATTTTCGGTAGGTAATAACCAGAATAGCACCAGATAGTGCTATCTTGAATAAGTTGTAAATAACTGGAAAGTTTTTTCATTGGTCATTACTGCCACGTTGTTTTCATAAGCCCAGTATGTACAAATCTTATTGTCCCCTTAATTCATATTCAGAGGACTTTGGAGAAATAATGTTTTTCTTATTGTTGCCTCTTAATTCATTAAAATCTGTGTTTCAGAGGATAAAGCTAGTTCTCTCACCTGAGAGATGCATGATTATAAAAGTTTCTAAGGAGTATAACTATACCACAAAATGATGATGAGAAATAGCTTGTTGAAGCATAAAATGATAATTTAATACAGTAGATATCTGCAGCTCAAAAAATGAAATATAGAATTTGACTTTACCGAACCATATTGTGCACCTGGCTCAGACTAAAATCAATGGGATATCCAAGCACATATATAGCATAATTTAAACATGAAGTTACGGAACTTCAAGAATATATAACATAATAAAATTTTAAAATCTTTGAAAGCATGAATTTCCACTTTCTCATGATAATCTCTATTAATTTCTAATTAAAATAACTCATTAATTTAAAATGTCTGCTTTTTAAAATGAGAAAAAATGCTAAATAAACTTAGGTTAAACAGGTTTAATGAATTTTCTATGGTTTAATAACCCAAAATAAAAGGTAAAAGAAAACTAAAAATCACTGAATTCCTATCCTACATGAATCACTATTAAGAAATAAGGAGATTTCATGACAAATAGATGGATTTTAAACATTGGTCCTGTTATTATAAACCACAATTTTACCATTGAAAATTTTTACCTATAAAATTTTTGCTTCCATGGAACTGATGTTTTGAAAGATTTTGTCTACCAAAGAAAATGTGCTGTAATCAGAAATAATTTCCTGACTTTTTATGTATGAGTTTACCAAACTCAAATGTGCTTCACTCAGTTAAGAGCTTCTAATTTGTTTTAAGGTAATTGATATTCTGACACTGAGGTCATTTAATTCTAGTCAAGAATAGAGATGAGGCTCGTTTGTCACTTGGACACTTGGTCTATGCCAGCACGTTTTCCAGGCCACATTTGTGGCACACTTTCTTGGAGTGCTGACCTTTCCCTCCATAATCCCTTTTACTCATTCTAGACTTAGAAAATATATTCATTTTCTCTGCATACTTCAGGTATGCTTAATTCCATTTTTCTCTAATTTTTCTATAGCTTGATTGAGTTTTTATATTTAACTCTAATCCATATGGAATTCATTTTGGTTTTTGATCAAAGATGCGGATTTGAAAAATAATTTCTCCCCCAAACCACTGTATTTTAAATTGGTTTTCACTTCCTCATGGAATTGAAAAGCTTCCTTTCTTATATATTAAGTATGAGATACTTTTAATATTTCACAAAGCTTACCTGCATTTGTCCATTTGCCCAAATATACAAACTAAACAATGCTTCTCAAACTTTTTTAACAAACTTACACAAATGGCAAAGGACCCTGTGGTTGGAGCTGAGGGGCCACTGCAAAAGCAAAACTTCCTTCTAGTCCCTGGTTTTTTATGTTTAAAATCAATGCCATTTTTTAAATTCTACTCCACAACATATTCGTATTTGCTTTAACATAAAAATTTCCCTCCCACCAAAGAATTTTTTTTTATTAAAAAAAAAATCCATGGAAGAAAAAATTTTAAAGGTAAAAATTTTCAATGGTGAAAATGTTTAAATTGTGGTTTATAATAACAGGATCAATAATCACTTAAGCAAAGTAACCCATTGGGAAAAGAAATGCAAGGGTTACGTGAAGCTTCCATGAAGAAACTAGAAATGGACGAGAACACAAAATATATGAATGATCTGAAATAATAGACTCATAAGGCTTGTGAGCAATATTTTGGAGCAGTGGTTGCAATTGTTACAAACACTGCTTTAAGATATATTTTGTCTGAATAATTTATTGGAAATTATTTCATAGTATTTATACAGATAAGAGAAAACCAAGCACTTAATCTACTCTATATTCATTAAATCTTTGACAATGTTCCATTCACTCATTTATTTAACAAATCTTTACTGACAGCTCCCTGGGATCAGGTACTATACTACAGCTTGAGCAGAAATCAATAAAATACAATCTCTGCCTTAAAGGGCGTTCACAGCATTTTAAACTTTGTAATCACTTTGAGATTGGGGGAGTTGGTTCATGGATTAGATACTGATTTAAAGGGGGGGTCACTCTCAGATTTTTTTTTTAAAGATTTATTTTTTATTTATTATACATCCCCCCCCCACCCCTTTTTGCTTGTTCTTGCTGTGTTCGTGTTTTTTTTTTCTCTGCGTTCCTCTGTGCCTGCTTGTCTCCCCCTGCTGGGGGGACCTGCCGAGTTGGCCTGTCTGCTTGTGGAGGCTTGCGCGCGGGGCAGTGTGCCCCGCCCACGTTGGCTTGCCTTCTCGAGGTGGTCCTCCCGTTCGAGGAGGCCCAGGGACCGAACCCGGGGCCTCCCATGTAGTAAACCGGTTCCCTACCAACTGGGCTATACAGCCAGCCCCTCTCAGATCAGTTTTAATACTGATTCCAACCAAAGTATTTCAATTTCACACAGAGAAACAGCCAAATATGGTAGAACTAACAAAGGGCCAAAAAAGTTGAACTAAAGCCACCTATGAATATGAGCATCATCAAAAAAGGGAATCCAAATATGAAAGTCATCAATAAGAGAAGGTAGCAGCTATGACAAAACAATCTATAAAAGCATGAATGGTATGCAGATTTGAGTTCATCAAATCCCAAACTTCAAATTAGCAAAACCCTTCAATGATGAACAAAATAAAGAAAAGGGTGCTCTATTTCCCATAGTGTAAAATAAAATTATGCAGCCCAAAGCCCCAAAATACAACAAACAGAAAAAAACAAGCCCCCCCAAAAAACTTGAAGCAAAGCTATATATCACCACTCAAAGAAACAGGGCCATACTTAACCTTTAAGGGACTAGCAGAGATTAAAATATTCTCAGGGAAACGGATATGGCTCAAGTGATTGGGCTCCCATCTACCATATAGGAGGTCCAGGGTTTGATTCCCGGGACCTCCTGGTGAAAGGCAAGCTGGCCCACAAGGCAAGTTGGCCCTCGCACTGAGCTGGTCCACGCCGGAGTGCTGGTCCGCACAGGAGAGCTGGCACAGCAAGATGACGCAACAAAAAGAGACACAGAGGAGAGACAAAAAGAGACCCAGCAGACCAGGAAGCTGAGGTGGCAAAAGAGATTGAGTGCCTCTCTGCCACCCCAGAAAGTCCCAGGATCAGTTCCTGGAGCCGCCTAAAGAGAAGATAAGCAGACACAGAAGAACACACAGGGAGCAGACAGCAAGCACAAAAACAACAAGGGGGAGGGGAGAGAAATAAATAATATAAATCTTAAAAAAAAATCATATTCTTCCATAGCAGCGGGACTATTTTTAAGAGTAGGTCACTAGTGACAATAGAACACTAGATTGAACCTCTGGTCTGATTTACATTAGCAGTTTCTGATTCAACCCTCTGACTCCGTGGGGTTTCAAACTAGAGTTCCAGGGAGATCAATCATAACACTGGGATGGAACTTTAAAAGGACCTATGTCCTCTCAAACTGGTCTCTACTCTCAACCATCCTATTCAAATGGGACTTTTAAGAGAGATGCATATAACTACATCAGTGTCTCAGTTTGGAACTTGCCAGTGGCAGGCTTCATATTCAGCTCATAGGCAGCATTTCCCCCACCCAGTGCCCCTTTTTTTTCACACCAAGGTCTACGTCTACCCTCTATTGGTAAATGCACTGAAGTCTGGGCTGACACTTATTCATCATCTCCCTACAGGCCCAGCATTGCTTTGCACATTGCAAATGGTTAATAATGTATATTAAATAACTTTAAAACAGTAATAAAATGCTTACTCCACAATTCTCACAGAAAAGAGTAGAAAAATCATCACACTGCCATGCAAACAACCCTTGGTCAAAGACAAGGGTGTCTATACTTTAAAAATGTAAATGATGTGCAGGCCAACTTCTATTCACCTTTCTGAAGCTGGAAATGAGGCAAGTAGTCAGCAGTCATAAGATTTTAAATTGATTAATTAAAGTCATTCAAAGGTTTATCTTCTCATGAATTCACACTTCCTGTTTGATCACTTCAAAGTAGCCTATGACCTTTTTTTTAAGATTTTATTTATTTATTTCTCGTCCCCCCTCATTGTTCGTGCTCGCTGTCTGCTCACTGTGTCCATTCATTGTGGGCTCTGTGTCTGCTCATCTTATTTTTGGGAGGCACCAGGAATTGAACCCAGGACCTCCCATGTGGGACAGAGATGCTCAATTGCTTGAGCCACCCCCACTCCCTGCTTTGTTGTGTCTCTCATTACGTTTCCTCTGTGTCTCCTTTTTGTGTCATCTTGTTGTGTCAGCTCATCACGCCAGCCTGTCAGGTAAGCTTGCTGTCTTGCTCATCTTCTCTCGGAGGCAGAAGGAACAAACCCGAGACCTCCCATGTGGTAGGCAGACGCCCAAATGCTTGAGCCACATCTGCTTCCCCTATGAGACTTTTTTTTAAAGGATTTTAAAGAGACCTCACTAACAACATACAGAGGAGAAATGTACAACTATACTGACAATGCTTCCTTCAAAAGAAAACTGTACCAAATTTTATTAATCTGACTTCAAAGAAATTTATCTAAAAATCAGTTCATTTCATCTACAGTTCTACATTAAAGGAGGAAAAAGATTTTTTATAGCATATAAAAGGTAGGATTCAGCAATTTTCCATCCCTCTTTTGAAGGTCATTTTTAACACATTAAAACACTGCAAAATTTATAAGCACAACCTTTGCACTCTAGTAAAAATGCTTTCTGGGAAATAAAAACTCTTGCAACCACAAAACAGGAAAACATTACCTATTTTCAAAGTATTAATTAAAAGTAACTTTAAAAATTGCAAGTACTAAGGGAGGAGAATATTATAGTTGGGCCAGTCCCTCTAGGAGTCTTCCTTTTAATCATTTATTCTACCTACCTTTAATTTCAGTTGACCATATATTTTATAAAAGGCATATGAAGAAGCTAAACATCCTTGCCCAAAATTATTTGCATCCAATCTGATGAAATCATAGAATTCAACTGAAAGGAAACAGTGAAGGCTTATCTGATCCAGCCTATTTTAATCTAGAGTTTGTGTAATATATTTTACACCAAGAATGACTTCCTCAGGATGAGATCCAAAGAGTGTTGTTTCCTTTTTATATGTCCTGACTCACTACTTTGATTATAGTATTCGTTTAAAGTTTTTAACTTTACTTCTAACCAAACTCTAATTGAAAACCATTCCATTACATTCCACCAGCACCTTAAGAGCATCTGTACAAAACACCTGTATAAGCAATACTCTGCATCTAAGTCACCCCTAGCCTCCTTTTACCTAGGCTACCCACATATTCTCCTACCTTTCAATTATTTCTTTCGCTGTTGTTACTTAATACTCTCTACAGATTAAATAAAATGCATATAAAGCCCAGAGCACAGTACTTGGAATATAATAAATATGCGGGGAAAAAAACAAGTTATCATTATTAGTTTCTTCCATATTAGTAGGCTTCCATAAAATAAGAAACACATTCAAAAGAGAACCATTCTAGGGAAGCAGATGTGGCTCAAGCAATGGGGCCCCCGTCTACCATATAGGGGGTCCAGGGTTCAATTCCCGGGGCCTCCTGGTGGAAAGCATGCTGGCCTGAGCAGAGAGCTGGCCCACGCAGCAAGCTGGCCCACTCAGGAGTGCTGGCCCACACAGAGAGCTGGTGCAGCATGATTATGCAACAAAAAGAGACACAGAAGAAAGACAATAAGAGACACAGCAGAACAGGGAGCTGAGGTGGCGCAAGAGACTGAGCACCCTTCTCCACTCCAGAAGGTCCTAGGATCGGTTCCTGGTGCCTCCTAAAGAGAAGACAAGCAGACACCGAAGAACACATAGAGAGCAGACAGCGAGCCCAAAACAATGGGGGGGGGGAGGGGAATAAACGAAGCTTTAAGAGAGTACCATTCTAGAATTCTTTAAAAACAGAGGACATAATTTCCTAGACAACCTCTAAGATACAAGAAAACTTTGACAACTGGCTAATCTACATGGTAAAGAGGATATTGTTTAAAAAAAAAAAAAGACAGCATATTAACTTTTTAGGGGGAAACAAATCATATAAAATAAAGGAAAATATGTACTGGAGTAGACATGAGCTCACAGGGATCAATCCCAAAGGATTTATGAAAGGCACTGAATTAATATTAACATTAAAATTTTTATTACTGGTAGATACTCAAGAAAAAAGGCACTGATGCAGATCAGAATTGCAGACAAGAAGCTGAGACACTGCTGCTGACTCATAGTCACACAAATAAAGTGGTTTCCCAAAGGAGACTCATTTTCTACCACATGAAAATCTATCCCAAACTGTTTTTCAATATGTGGCATTCTTGAAGGGTTACTATCCAAGAAAAAGACTCTCAGATGAAAGTCTCTCTTTCTGTCCTGTAACAGAATCATTTATGCAACTATCATGTTATATAAGCTTTTCAACAGCCCAATTCTTTCGTTAATAGTTATATGGCATTTTTTTATCTATTTTTAAGAGCGTTAGCTATTATGGAATTAAAGAAAAAAGCAAGAATGAAGGAAATTAATGTATATTAAACACCCAATGTGCTGGACATTGTAAAAACTAGCTTATATATTCCATATCTCATTTCATCTTCATAAAAATCATGTGAGAGGGCCCGGCTAGATAGCTCAGTGGATAAAGAGCTCGCTGGGAAACCACATGGGAGGCCCTGGGTTCGGTTCCCGGGGACCTCTCCTAGCGGGCAGACTGCCTTGAGAATGGCAAGCCGCCATGGGCAGGCCGGAGCCGCCGTGGGCAGGGCAAAAAGCTGCCACGGACAGGCAAAAGCCGCCACGGGCAGGGCAG
>PVKH010036313.1:0-11610 GCA_004027955.1 Chaetophractus vellerosus | reverse complement strand
CCTGCCCGTGGCGGCTTTTGCCTGTCCGTGGCAGCTTTTTGCCCTGCCCACGGCGGCTCCGGCCCGCCCATGGCGGCTTGCCATTCTCAAGGCGGTCTGCCCGCTAGGAGAGGTCCCCGGGAACCGAACCCAGGGCCTCCCATGTGGTTTCCCAGCGAGCTCTTTATCCACTGAGCTATCTAGCCGGGCCCTAAAGCTATTTTTAAACACTGAGATTCATAGTCAACCCGCTTGTCTTTTTCCATCTCCAGTGTCCATGCCACCTCCCAGCCAGGGCATCCTATACCTTGTAGCTAGTTACTGGCACACTCTCCCCACATGGGCCATTTTGGTGGTCAGGATTCTGGAAATACAGGTGATCTTCAAGTGGAAAATCAGGAAACGGAGCTGAGGATGCAGAACTCTGGGAATTGCAGCTTGCCAGTTATCTAGTACTTGAATAGTAGTGACAGTGTTTTTTAATTTTGCCCACAGGCAGAGATGGCATGGTGATCACATTAGCTTTCTAAGTAGGTTACTAGCAAATAGGGCTGCCATATTCAGGGCCTTTTCTGCTTTTCTATGCAGAAACGTCCAAATGTCTAGAAAGCAGAAAGGGAAAGTCAGAGTGTGAGGGTGTTATTGAGGCTCTGGTTGTAACATAGTAAAATTAGTAGTTGTGCTTTCCCACAACAGTAATTTCTACATCTATAGTATATATCAGACACATGGCTAAGCATATATTTGTGCTTTCTTAATACCCAGTCTGCCTAATGTTCTCTCAGGTACCATTTCTGAAGAGCTTTCAAACGTAGTTATGTTATTTTTCAGTCTGGGTTGATATCTTGACCCCAAAATCTAATGGGAAAACAATCCCCTTCTGGCCAGAAGCCTTGCTATTTATTTAAGACTTAATGTCCTAAAACCACGATTGCTCATTTTTAAAGAGAAGTGGAGTCCTCAGGTCATTGTAAGACCAATAAAAGATATCCCATTTTATAGGTGCTAGGACATGGCCTATTTGTTAGGCAGCAAATGCTATTTTATGAAATATTAGTTTCAGTGCACTGTAAAATAATCTGCAAAGGAAGTAATTATCCTTATGTGCAATGATTATGTATTCATCTTAGGAATGTAAAATATCCCTTTATGAATTATATTTGTACCCACTGTTTTTATGTGATTTTCTTTATACTGTGTTCCTTACCTTTTAATTATATTAGCTTATAAAACTAATAGTGCTAATCTATAAATATGTGCAGCTACTTAAACGTCCCTAAAGTCAGGCAGAGTTTAGTGTGCATTAATGTAAAATAAAATCTTGGTGTATAAGAAACAAATTATGGTGTTATATAAGGCTGACATTTTGAGAATATAAAAATTTCATAACTGGTGTACTTAGTCTGGTGTGATTTCTAAATGCCTATTATACTCACTAGAATCCTTTAATCAAATAACCTGATAAGCAGCATTAGTGTATAAGTAAGCTTAGAGTTTTAGCCTAGTTTAACTAAAATCTTCTAAAACACAGGAGCCAGCTAAGATTCGACTTTAGCGTCAAATTTCCCACAAATGAAAATGTGCTCTTTAATGTTTATGAGCTATTTTCCCCTGGTACATCCTTCTGGTGTTATGAATATAAATAAAATGTGTGTGCGGTATTGAATATTTATGCATCTGAAATGGAGAAACTAATAAATTTAAATTTTTGATTCTTATTTCTTTCCTTTTAAATATTTTATTCTATCTAACAAATGACTGTCAAAGTTCAGAATCAACAAATGAGTCCTATTCTTCCTATATCTCTTCACCAAGTACTTGGGCTCAAACATGTTTCAAATGTACTTATTATTTGTCTCTATGAAATAAAGCTTAGCAGTATTCCACAAATGCTTGAATCCCATCACCCCCCCCACACAGATAACCTGTTGCTCAGTGATATTCCAGATGTCAGAATTTGTATCATTATTGATTTATTCCCTGAATTTTTGAAATTATTGAGACCGTTAGAAGTTATTGGTCTTTAAGGCAAATTTTTAAGATGCCTCCATCGTGAAAGCCACTGTCACATTTACATCCTCATCACTCTCCCGGTTGTTTTCTGTGATGACTAATTTTAACGATAGTGCTTTTTTCCTAAAACACAGGCAACAAATAAGTCAACAAAAATTACATATTTGCCAACATATCAGCTTGAAATAATCACAACAAACAGAGCAATAACTAAATATTACTTTTCCCCGTGCCTTTTCTATTATGCAAATTAGTAAAATTTATTTGCAATTTTACTTTTTTACCAATAGATGGCATTGACAATTTTAACTTTTTTTTTTTATTTTTTTTTTAATTTTATTACATATCTCCCCTTCCTCCCCCCCGCTGCGGTGACGCGCCGAGACTGGTCACTGCACAGGCGCGGCTTTCCCCGCTTGTGGGCGGCTTCTGCTTCCATTCACGGCCGGCTTTCAGTTCGCGGGTGGATGGCTGCGCTCCATTCACAGGCTACCTGCCCTGCCCGTGGCGACTTTTGCCCTGTCCGTGGCAGTTTTTTGCCCTGCCCACGGCGGCTCTGGCCCACCCATGGCGGCTTGCCATTCTCAAGGCGGTCTGCCCGCTATGAGAGGTCCCCGGGAACTGAAGCCGGGGCCTCCCATGTGGTATGCCGGTGCCCTATCCACTGGGATATCGAGCCGGCCCCCTTTAACTTTTAATTTTAAATGTATCTATGAATTTGTTCTAATTGGACAGGAATGATGCAAAGTGTTTTATATTTAGCTTTTTACTTAGTTGGAGAAATAGCTGTCATATATTTGTTTATTTCTGTCAGTTACAAATTAACTTATATTTCATGGTTGGCCAAAAAGTCATGTGACTCCTCATCTCCATTTCTCTAAATTAAGTAAGAGAAGAAATTTGTAACAACTCAGATTTCACCAAAAAATGGAATGCAATATCTGATAACTCTTAGAGGCATTTAATTCTTACATAATTCCCTCAGAGAAGTAGCCACCATGTCTAGAAGCCCAAGCCATGCCAGGCTTAGTTTACTATTCAGAGTAACACTCATGAGAAGTGGCAACCAAAAAGAAGAGTTTTAGTCATTGTAAAATGGAAAATATCACTATAGCCCACTGCCTTTCTTTTAGTAGAATGTAGGTTGTCTTCTCCGTAAAGAATCTGTATGAGTAGCAACACTTTTCCAGGTATTTCTGATCAGAGCTTCCATCATATCCTTTTAGTGATAGTCATTTTTTTTTCCTACTTTGATGAGCTTCCTAGCTAACTGCTCATGTTTATTAAAAATTGTTGCTCACTTGGTAAATGTTTACATGTTACATTTTTATGGGAGTATTTTAACTCTGATGCTAAAGGGCATTAATATATACATTATAGACTTCAAATAGTATGTTCAGTTTCTTGACTTGGATTTATGATAGTTGTCAAAAATTATGTCTAGAATGTTGGCTTTTTATTTCCATAGAGGATGTCCATTTTATTTTTATTTGTGTGTTTATTTTTTGGCAATTTGAATGAGTATATGTCATTTTTTATTATCCCAGCCCTTTGTGGCCTGTTTTTATCATGGAGGTATATGTGTTAGGATTGTATTCTTTTATACTATACTGAAAGGTGAAAACATTTTTACCATGTTTGTTTCAGAAAAGTTTATTCCTTAGCCCATGTAAAAGTGATGTCTGTCTTTATGTTTAGTGCAGAAAGAAAGCCACATTTGAACCCATTGGACATCTGGTTTTGGTGTCTTGTATTTATTAAAATGTAGGGTACATTTACATTTTTAATAAGTGTATATAGATAACTAATGCTGGACATAGTGTCACTCACCTGTTTCCTCATGTGAAAAAGAAGGGTTCTGTCCAGACAATGTCTAAAATTCCTTCCAGGTCTAACATTTTACCATTCTATGAGGAGCCCATTAGTGATTCTGAACCTGCATATGAGTCACGTCTCCTTTAAAGTCAAATACGTTCTCAAGGGTTTGGTTTCCCATGTTGTTCTTGCTCTGTGCTTGTGTGCTTGTGAATGGTACTGAACGCTCTAGGTGGTTCAACCTTCTCTCCATTCTTAGGGTTGCATGGCACACGTCAAGAAGAAATGATTGATCACAGACTAACAGACAGAGAATGGGCAGAAGAATGGAAGCATCTTGACCATGTAAGCCATCAGCAATCACCTGTGCTCCTTTATGTATCTTTCTGAACAGTGGAGAAACAATTGAGTTTAAGGATTAAATGAGATAAATGTGCCTGGACAGAATTTTTTAAAGTAATGTGTCCATAATTTATTAAGCTACCTTTTGTCTGAAGTTGAAATAAAGTTTACTTAAAAAAAAAAAAGAAGCATATCATAGAAACAAATTAACTAAGCTATAATCCTGTTTTTTGTTCTAAAAACAACTGGGACCAGGTTATGATAAAATAAAAACATTTGGTGATGTTTTGAAAGGGTTGCCTTTCCAGCGATCCTTGGGGAGAAAAAAAAAGAGCGAGAGTGTTTGAAGGAGAATTTAGTATTCGTTGTTTACGTTGATACCAAACCCATATATAAGGGCTGTTGGGGAGCATCATTTAGTTTATACTGTAATGGTATTTGTATTTGAAAGGGTGGCTTTACTGGTTCTGTGCCTGCAGGTGAAATCTCTGTCACGACTTTCCCAATTGTCCTTCTCATTCCCATTGAATTTTATTCATCTATTAGGTCTGAATTTCAAACTCATACTCTTATTTAAAAAAAATAAAAATAAAAATCAGTGTGAAGTCCTCTGGAATAAAAATGTATACTTCGTTGCCCTGAAATTGATTCATTATTATCCACCAAAGTCTTTAAGTTGTGATGACTCATCTATTCCTCTTTCACCCCTCTTCCTCATGTAGCTGTTAAACTGCATAATGGACATGGTAGAGAAGACAAGGCGATCTCTCACTGTACTAAGGCGATGTCAGGAAGCGGACCGGGAGGAACTGAATTACTGGATCCGGCGGTACAGTGATGCCGAAGACTTAAAAAAGGGCGGCAGCAGTAGCAGCAGCCACTCCCGGCAGCAGAGTCCCATCAACCCAGACCCAGTTGCTTTAGGTATCTTTCTTCAAATGGGCATAATGAACAGATATTTCTTATGCCCTCTACTAATAACTGACTTTATTTTCACCTTGTCTTTTCAAAAATAATAAAGGATGTGTGGGGAGTTTTAGAACAATAAACGCATTATATATCCTCAAATATGTCTTGTCTATCTGTTAGGAAAGCGGGTAGATTGGCATGTAAGAAAACAGTTGCAAAACTGAAACTGCTTTTCCCTGTTAATGTGATGAGCTTAGTGGGAACGTTTCAAAGCTCTAAACCAGAATTGAGTGTGCCTCGCTAGAATTTGTGTTTGTTGATAATATAGCTGTTGGACCGTCCCTCAAACCTGCAAAACTAGAATCTCGTGGGGTGGGCCTAGAGCTTTTGTACTTCTAACAAGCTCTGCAGGGAATTCTGCCATACAGCAAGGTCTGAGAGCCTTGCACTCAGGGATGCATGTTTTCTGATTTTTAATTAAAGACACAGTCTCTATGGCAATCTTGTTTTTTAGCGGTCTTATATTTGAGAAAAGCACTTTTCCTCAGAACCCTTCCAAGGAGAGCCAATAGGCTGTATAGTTTGCCCACTGCCATTTGAAAATTAATGGTAACGATATAGCTCTCTTTCTGTGATTTGACCATAACTTAGATGGCTTAGCCATGATTTCATTAACTCTAGTTATCTACCAGGACTATTAATAGAGCTGTGCTTTATAAATTGAAGACTAATGCGTAGCCTTGTTTAAAATTGGTATTTGAGAATTGTTGGGGATATAAATAAATTAAAGCCCCAAATATATGAAAATCTTTTCAACCTGAAAAGATTTTTAAGGCCTTCAAGCTTTAACCTAAAATAACAATAAGGTATTGTCTTTTTCATTGCTGGCCATTTCATGGGTACACCATTTGTGTTTGCTTAGTAAAGATTAAATCTGTGTTGATTTGTTTTCTCACAGTTCCTTCTCTTTGGGTTTGTTTAGTCCAGCACCTACCAGCTAACTCAAGTCAGGGTACAATCTGTGCTATAAAACAAAACTAATTACACACTGGGCTAATTAAATGTGATTTTGGCCTCATTAGCACCATGCTCTGATTATTTAAACGTAAAAACATACACATATAGTATCAATAGTACATATATTTTCTGGCCACTGATCACATTCTTTTTTTATTAAAATTGTTCCTAGCCAATGCAGATTCCTTTGCACTTAGTTTTGTGGATTCCTGCTAATCTCTGAAGGCTGAATGCTATTACCATAATAAATATGTAAAAAGGGAAGATTCTAAGTTATTTACCCAACAGGAATTATTTTAAAGCATATTTTAAAGATAAAAAATGTATTTGTTAGGTTAGGTTAAGGCAAGCAATGAAAATGGATTTAAGTTGGATTTGAACCAATATCGGTCTAAGCAAATATTTACGGCAGCATAGAATACACATTTGTTTTTATTTCCTTATGTGAAAAAATTGGTTAATTTTGACAGGTCTGCCCAGGAAAAACAAAGGGAATATTGATAACTATCCAGGGTGGGCAAGAAATGGAGAGAATTAAGGTAAACAAAGCATTAGGAGCAGAAAAAGCCAGTTTGGACTGCTCTGTTGAACAAATTCATTTAAGTAAGCCAGTACATATTTACTAAGTGCTTACTATGTGCAAGGCCTTGTGCTAGGGGTACTGTAATGAAAGGAAAAGAGTCTTCATTCCTTCTCCCAGGGAACTTTTGTTCTAGTGGGGGGTTATGGGCTCGGGAGGACCCCCCACAATTCAGTCCCCTCACCTGAAGACATTGCTCCTATCTGCTATCCACCGTAAAAGATTACTTTCCAAAACTGATCGGACATTTATGTCTGTGTGAGTCATCATCAGTCTAAAGAACATAGGACACTTACATAGTTGTCACTACTGCACGTGGTGTCTGGTGGTGCTGATGTATAAGCATGTTCTCCAGGAAGATTGGTTTAGTGTTCATGTTCTGTAACCCAAAGAATAAATTTTGTTTTTATAAACTCCTCCTTAAGAGCACCCAGATTATACTACTTGGAATGATGCTTAACAAATTCATATTATTGGTATAGTGGAGATATTGCTTTGGTTTTAAGCTGGGGTGGCTTATATTATTCAAAGGCTACAAGTATTTTATTTCTTTATACTGTGAAAAGAGTCATGTTCTTTATGGGCAGAGAAGCCTAGTTTGCTAATTAAGAAACTATCATAGTGGTGGAGGGAATCTATCGAGCAATACAGTGCAAGTTTTAGCTACAGCAGTTATGTCATTGTGCTTCCTTTCCTTGCTGGTCCGATCCTTGGGGCCATTGAGTTCCATTTTGTGGGGCTGGGCTATGGCTAGAAATGAGAAGATGGGTGGTTTACAACCATGGACCATGGTCATTTACATTTAGTGCTTTCTAAGTCTCTCTTCCAGGTATTGGAGTGGTATATCTTGAAGTGTGTGTGTGTAATGAAAGGATTGGAGATTATGGCAGATAAATCCATTTTCTGTCTTTACAAAATGTGTAGGATGTCTGTGGTGTTTTTGCATGTGTACAGGTAGACCTATGGATGTAGCTATATCTTTATGGACATCTCGATCTCTATACCCTGCAGTACAGTTAGCTTGTATGTGTGTTTTTTATTTCAGTCTGATTCTCTCAATTCTTAAGCTACTCTCCTACAAGACCTTCAGAATAGTATTATAGAAGATACTTTAATTCAAAAATTTTCCCTAGTTTCATCCCTAAATTGGAAATACTGGGAATGTTTAGTTATGTACACATTCTTTTTAAAATTTTTTTTTGTTTTTATTAGAGAGGTTGTAGGTTTACAGAAAAACCATGCAGAAAATACAGAGTTCTCACATACCAATGCACCCTCCACCTCCATTATTAACAGCTTACGTTAGTGTTACGGTTGATGACAGAATATTTTGTAATTACACTATTAACTATAGGCCACAGTTTATGTTATTCTGTGTTATACAGTCCTGTGGATTTTGTTGTTGTTCTTTATGTCCTTGCCTTTAGTGGGATGAAACGGTCTGGACTATGAGTAAAGGAGAAAAGGCTCACCTGGAGATTGAACCAGAATGGGCTTATGGAAAGAAAGGACAGCCTAATGCCAAGTATCTTTTTTTCCTTCAGAATTAAGGGAGAACGTGTTAACAGTTAACAGTTGAAGGTACAAAATATGCTGCCTGGGCTAACCTCTAGATCAGGAACATTGTCCAGACGAGTCTTCCCAACATTTAAGTGCTTGTATGCCAAGGCCTCCGGTATAAACAATAGTTAATATTTTCTTTTTGCACAAAGTATTCAGACTTAAGCTGGAATCTTCTTCCTTTTATCTCTTTATGCACATATTCTTTTTCTTTTCTTTTTTTTCAAGGCAGAGCCAATTTTTTCCCCTTTTTTTAAAGAAACTTTAGATTATATAAAAGTTATATCAAAATTTACGTAGAAGTTACATCAAAAATATAAGGGGTTCCCCTATATCCCACCCTCTTCCCTTCTCACACTTTCCCCCATTAGCAATATCTTTTGTTAGTATGGTCCATTTGTTACAATTGCTGAACAAAAATTGAAGCATTGCTTCTAACCATGGTCTATAGTTTACATTATGGTTTATACTTTGCACCGCATAATTTCATAGGTTTTGACAAACTGTATAATGGCCTGTATTCGTCATTGCAATGTCATGCAGAACAATTCTAATGTCCCCAAAATGCCCCATGTTAACACATGTTTTTCCTTCTCCTTCCCCCTTAGAACCTGTCTTAATATCAGTATTACAAGTTCTTCCATTACCAGAATAATAATGTCTACTTAGGTCCATAGTTGGATTCCCCCCTTGTGTTTGTTCATTCCTCAATCTTGAGGATTTAGGGATCGTTATGCCCACTCCGCTTCTGCTTGAGAGGGGGCTTCGATCCCATGGGGCAGATGGGTGGAACTGCCTTGTTTGCAGTTATACTCTTTGGCATGGGTATTATTCATCATCATCCTTTTGTTAGTTGTCCTGGATGATTCCGATGTTCCGTGTTGGCTAAAACTCTGCTGAGATTCAGGGCTCAACTGGCATATGAACAGACAGAAGATTTAAGTCTCTGGGACATATATTTAATGGGCATAGTGCTAATTATAGGTTCAAATAAAAGGGGCAGAAAAACCATGTGTAGGAAAATTATGAGTCTAACTGGTACATTGGGAAGACAGGTCATCATGTGTTTGAAGGTAAAGCCCACCGACAGGGTGCCGATTTCCTGGGGTTGTCTGCCCTGCCTATAGTGTCTAGATGCCTCTAGGGCCCTCAGGGCCCCCTTGCTTGAGGCACTGTTTACTGTGGCAATCACTGAGATCCTCCTGAGACATGCATAAGGGTAACTTCTGGAATTACCTCCCGACTCAGTTTCACATATCTTAGCCATAAAAACTCATTTATATTTACTATTTCCCCCTTTTGGTCTTGGTCTTTTTTCAGATGCATCACTACTTGGCCCTTGCTAATAATCCCTCGGTATGCACACTTTCTTAAATTGTATTTGAGGACTGCATGGTGGAAAATGTAACTTCCGTGATTCTGTGACTGATGTGGCACTTCATAAACTCATTCCTGTTCTCACTCTTAGAAATGTGTCCATAGTATTAAGTCACTATGGGGGGTTAGTAAGATAATAGGATAAATCTGTTACTAATTGAATTTTAGGAGTTTTCCCCAAATATTAAATAAAGACTCTGCTTTGAATGGCCTCTTAAACAATTTTAAGTACTGAGTACATGCTGAATCCGTAAATTATTTCCATTTAATATTATTTCCATTCTTTAAGTCAAAACACTTGTTGATATCTTGAAGGACTTTTTGAAATAATAGATTTTTATTATTACTCACTTGCTTTCCAAGAAATACACCAACTATCAACTCTTAACAAAATTTGAAATTAGATTTGAGAATGTAATCAAATAGTCATCTCTTTTCAAAGTATGGCTTGTTTTTTACACATCTCTGTTAAAGTACAAAGTTTTGTTATCTTGTGTACTTTGCTGAAGAGCACATGAATGTGATCAGAATTGATGGAATTGATCGTTGAAATAGAATTCCATTTATCCATATAGGTAGATAGTTGCCGGTTAGCACTTCATACTCTCTTCGTGCCTAACTATGAAATATAACTATTCCCTCACAGTTCTCTCTAGCTCTTCTCTTTTCCTCCTCTTTCAGTATGCTGTTGACTTCACTCTTTTGGCGCCTAGCATTTTATTTCCTTTCTTTTTACTGGCTTTGGATTCTTCTAGACTTAATCCAGCTCATCCTGTGTTTGTCTGCCCTCTCTGTGTACCTTAGGATGTCTTGCAAGTCCTATGAGAGTGTTATAGGCATTATCGATTGATGTATTTAAGGCTGATGCCAGGGACTAAAACATAAAACTCTGAAATGAGAAAGGATTTTTCCCTGTGGTTCTTTTGAGTTTATGAATATTGTGGCAAGAGGTTATTAAATTTTGAAAATACCTTCACATATGTTTTGGTCAGGGTTTAGTTCTTGCCAGAAAGAGAAATGTTAAAAAGAGGTTAGTTTTTTGTTTTAAATGGAATGTAAAATCAAGATGATTGCTCGTTAGAAGTTCAATAATTCAGGAGTCTGTCAAATTATTTAATAACACCCCACCGCAAGAGGTTTGCTAGAGAAGTTCATATTTTAAAATTCCTCTAGGTGGCAGGTCTTATAGTCGTCATATGATTGGATTATAGAATTTCTCATAACTATGTAAATTCTCAGGAAGACTAGCATGGAAGTTAAAAGCACAGACCCTGAGCAGATTGTCTATATTTATATTGGAATCCCTGGTCCCTCTCCTTACTAGTTTTGTAACCTTTGGCAAATCACACTCTCTCCGTGCCTCAGTTTCCTTATTTGGGGATGGTAGTAATATCTATTTCATCGGGGTTTTTGTGACTATCAAATGAGCTAATAGATTTAAAGCATATGGGATAATGTGTGGCACATAGTAGATGTTATATAAGTAATAATGTTAATTAGCAATTAATATTATTGTTATTCCTAATGTGCAATCTCAAGTAGAACTTTGAAGAATATTGGTACATGAAACTACTAGATTTTTTTGCTTGGAATCCAAGATTATGAAATTATAGTGGATCGTTAGGTATTTTTTCATCTAGGAAGTATTTCCACACTGTAATTTTTAGGTGACTGTTTTATTCAATAGGCAGAGAACTAGGTAAGGGGAATTCTGTCTTAAACACAGCAAGTCTTTTGTACCTTTGGGACCCTAATTCATAGCACTAGGCCCTAGAAATATAGTTTTTCCCCAACCAAAGAAATATTATTCAACTTACAAAGTATCAAATTCTATAAACTAAAAGAGTTTATATTCAGAGTATATGTGAATATATAAGTTTACAGTATTATACCCTTGTATTGATTCTTTTAAAACATATTATGCAATTCACTTCAAGACCATTGAGCAGAGTAAATAATTTAAAGTGTCTACTGTATATAAAGAGTCTATGGTATTTAAGTATATTGGGTTAAAAAAA
>PVKH010036312.1:0-11617 GCA_004027955.1 Chaetophractus vellerosus | reverse complement strand
TCCCTTTTTCCATCCATTATTGATTTCCAGCTTCATTCCATTAGGATCAGAGAAAGTGTTTTGTATAATTTCAATCTTTTTAAATTTATTAAGACTTGTCTTGTGACCCAACATACATTCTATCTTGGAGAAGGATCCATGAGAACCTGAAAAGAAAATATATACTGCTGTTTTGGGGTGTGATGTTTTGTAGATGTCTGTTAGGTCTAGCTCATTTATCATAGTATTCAAGTTCTCTGTTTGTTTATCTTCTGTCCAGATGTTATATTCTATACTGAGAGTGATGTATTGAATCTCCAACTATTACTGTAGAGCATCTATTTCTTCCTTCAGTTTTGCCTGTGTTTGCCTCATGTATCTTGGGGCACTCAGGTTAAGTGCAAAAATACTTGTACAATTATTTCTTCTTGGTGAATTGCTCGTTTTATTAATATATAATGACCTTCCTCATCCCTTATAACAGTTTTGAATTCGAAATCTATATTTGTCCAATAGAAGTATCATTATTCCAGTTCTTTCTTGGTTACTATTTGCATGGAATATCTTTGTATAACCTTTCACCTTTAACCTTGTTGTTTCTTTATGTCTGAGGTGCATCTCTTGTAGACAACATATGATGGCTCATATTTTTTTAATTTATTCTATCAGTCTATGTCTTTTGGTTGGGGAGTTCAAGCCATTAACATTCAATGTTATTACTGTAAAGGCATCATTTACTTCACCCATATTGTCCTTCAGTTCTCTGTTGTCATATTGTTCTATTGTCTGTATTCTTTCCCTTTAGTTTACTCTTCCTAGTAATCTTGATTTCTACACTCTTCTCCAAATCTCTCTTCCTTGTTTTTTTTTCCTTTCAGTCTGCAGCTCTCTCTTTAGTATCTCTGTTAACTCCACTCTGGTCTTTTGGTAACATATTCTCTCAGTTTTTGTTTGTCTGTGAAGACTTTGAACTCCCCCACATTTTTGAAGGACAATTTTGCTGGATACAGAATTCTTGGATGGCTGTTTTTCTCTTTCAGTACCTTAAATACATCATACCACTTTCTTCTCACCACCATGGTTTTCGATGAGAGGTTGGCATTTAATCTTATCAAGGTTCCCTTGTTTGTGATGCTTTACTTTTCTCTTACTGCTTTCGAAATCCTCTATCTCTGATATTTGTCAACTGAATAGTAGTGTTTTGGGGTATGTCTATCAGGATTTATTCTGTTTGTCTTTCTTGGATACTGATATTTATATCTTTATAATGGTTGTGAGGTTTCCCATCCTTATTTCCTCAAATATTCTTTATGCCTCTTTTCCATTCTCTTCTCCTTCTGGGACACCAGTAATGTGAATGTTTATAATTTTCTTTTCTTGGCATTTTGCATGGTCATTCAATTCCCTGAGACTCTGTTCCATTTTTTTCACTCTCTTCTCTTTTTGTTCTCTTGTCTTTCCCAGTTCAGATGTTCTGTCTTTGAAATAATTAATTCTGGGGGCCAGCTGTAGCCCAGTGGATAGGGCGCCGGTTCACCACATGGGAGTCCTCGGGTTCGGCTCCTGGGGACCTCTCCAAAGCGCGCAGACCTCCTTGAGAAGGGCAAGCTGCCATGGACAGGGCAAAAAAAGCCACCACGGGCAGGGCAAAGCCACCACGGGCAGGGCAAGTCACCCGTGAACTGAGCAGATCCGCCTGTGAACGGAAGCGGAGTCACCCATGACCGGAAGCAGACCCACCCGCAAACAGAGCAGAGCTGCCTGCACGGTGAACTGACTCGGTGCGCTGCCGCAATGGGGGGAGACAGAGCAGACATAGAAGAACGCAGAGAAATGAACACAGCAAGGGCAAGCAGAAAGGGGGGGGGGTATGTAACCGAAAAAAAAAAAAGAAATAATTAATTCTGTCTTTGAGCAATTCAAATCTCCTTTTATGTACCTCTAATTTATTCTTTTAAAGATTTATTATTTATTTATTTATTCACCCCACCCCATCCCCATTGTTTGCATTTGCTGTGTGCTCTCTGTATCTGCTCCTCTTCTCTTAAGGGGATACTGGGACCCGAACCTGGGACTTCCCATGTGGGAGAAAGGCACTCAATCACTTGAGCCACTTAGCTCCCTGTTTTGTTGTGTCTCTCATTGTCTTTTCTCTTTGTGTCTCCTTGTTGTGTCATCTTGTTGCATCAGCTCACCACACCTACCCATCACACCAGCTCACTGTCTTGCTCGTCTTCTACAGGAGGCACAGGGACCCGAAACTGGGACCTCCCGCATAGTAGGTGGGACCTCAATCATTTCAGCCACATCTTCTTGCCCCTCTAATATATTTTTAATCTCATCCATCATGGTTTTCATTCTTATAAGTTCAGTTACTTTTCTTTGCAGGCTTCAGGATATTTGGTTAGTTCCTTTGGCGGGCCATCTCTTCCTGTTTCCTAGTATGGCTTATAATTTTTTGCTGATGTCTAGGCATCTGAATACGTTGGTGAATTTATTTTGATGGCCAATTTCTCTCTCTTGCCTATTTTTATTTTCACAGCTCTTCTTTGAAATTTGGTTCAATTTATTCTAAGTCTTTAAAATTGCCCACCTTAAGTTATCAAAATCAGGCCATGTACTCACTAATGGGACACAGATTTTCTCCCAGGGGTTAGGATACAGAGAAAACCCTCAACAGTTCTTGTCCAGGCGACTTCCAGAACAGCCCGAAGATAGTGCTCATCAGCACACCTTCCCACAGAGGTGTTTCAATCTGGGCTTTCCTTTGTTCCTGTGCTGATTCTTCAGGGTAGAGATTCAAAGCCAAAGCAGGCTCTTCTGGCCTAAATCACTGAAGAAAAGCCTCCTGACTCCCCCTCCATTTTCCCTTGAAACAGCTGACAGGGAGGAGATAAACTCAGTTAGGTGCAGTGAGCCAGGTTTTTACCCCAGCTTAATATCTTGAAGGTGGGGGAGGAGGGCCCTTTCCAGCTGCCACGGGGGCTTGGTAACTCACACTTCTTGTTTTGGCTTCTTATTCTCTCTGTCCCTCACCCTCCTAGGAGTTGTGTAGCACTGTCTTAGGCTGCTGATCCCCAGAGCAGGTCTCTCAGACAGATTTTGGCTCTTTCTCCATTGTTTCTGTGACAGTATTGATCTCTGCCTGTTAGTCTGATGCCATCTTCCCACAGTCCCCCTAGGAATTTTTAATTGGGTACTGAACATCATGAATTTTGTTGTCAGTTGCTGGATTTTGATAAGGCAGTAATGTTCTCACAATTCTACCCAAAAGTCTATGTATTACAGGGTTCCCATTATAGCTTATCAGAATAAGAGCTATTTTAAGCCATGTGAAAATTGTTCTATATTTTTTTTCCGGTGTTTTTAGTCTCTAGCTTTGGGAAGTTACCTCTCATGCATGTGCAGATCCATACTGAACCAAAGGCTTGAGAGGACATCCTCTTCAGACCACTCTCTCATGTAATTTCCTCCTGTCTGGTAAAGTGCCCCCACAAATTCTAGCCATTTTGACCTCCCTGAACCCTGATCTCTGCCTCTTCTGTTCAGTGAGGCTGCCAGCCTCTATTTAGGTTCCCAATCTCTGTTCAATGGCCTAGAAACTCCAGGCAGTGAACTAAGGCACTTGTAGGGCTTACCTTGTCATTTTCCCTTCTCTCTGCCTTTATTCCAATGTTTCATATGTATTGTATACTGTTCTTAGTTGCTTAAGGGAGGTGGGTAAATCTGGACACTTGTTACTTCATTTTGGCCAGAAGTGGAAGCATTCCCCAAATCTTAACAAAGAATCTGAATTAAAGGAATATATTGTAGTCTGCTACTTGTAGGAAACAGAGCTTTGTTTAATCTGAAGAGAAATTTAGAAACTGAGCAATGTTTTTCAAGCCTGTGGAAAATGTTTCCTGTGAGTTCTTAACATCTTATAGGACTTGTACTTGGGTCTCTGGTGATGAGGGAAATCAAAGGACCATCAAAACCCATTACTCTGCCACCGTAAATGACTTGAATTTTCAAAAGCACAGGTAGAATTGCTAGTGACAATGCTCACAAAAGGAGAACATACAACCTTCTTTAACAACTAAAACTAGTGAGTGAAATGTCAGTTTCTCTCTTTAGAGAAGGAAATCTTCTTGCCCTAGTTTGTGAAACATGCATTTGCCTCCCTTGATAGAAACTGGGAAGAGTTAGTAATAGTCTCTTTGTGGTCACATCCCAACAAGACCAAAGGATCCTTTCATCGTTAATAATAGGTTTCATTTCTAGTGCTTCTAAGAATTTGTCCTGACTTCTGATATTCTTCAGTACAATAACAGCGCCCTCTCTGTACCATATCCAGTTCATATATAAATACTCTGTTATTATCTACGGACTAGATCTAGTTTAAAAAGAAGCAATCTTCACAATATAATAAAAATACAGAACAACCACAAATGCATATATAACTCACAAATACATTTATAATAACAATTTGAAGTTACAAAAACAAAACTATCACAGAAAGGTAAGTGAGAAGATGAAATGGCAGGAGCTTGTTCAATTTGTCTTCATTACCCTGTCTCAAGCTAACAAGTTAATAATGACAGTTATTATTTTCCCCCAACATCATGGCTAAGGAATCTGGCTCTACAAGATTAAATATAATGTGCCTAATGTCTATATAAAATATACAAAGATTGAATTTAAACCTGGGAGTTTATGTTTACATTAAACAAGTTTATCTACATAGATCATGAATTGCTATGTTATTTACTTACTTTCTGTAATGAAATGCTAATGATATACTGGATCAGAATATAAGAAATTGCTCCAGTCTCAGTCTTAATCTTCCCCATCTCTACAAATGGCAATTTCATCCTTTGATTTGCTTAGGCTCTAAAAGTGTTGTTGGATATAGGAAAGCTAATGACTTGAAATATCCATTACCTTACTGAAGGTACAGCATTCTGCCAAATGACCTGAGAGTGTCTGAAGATAAGCTTTGCCCTGTTACATGTTCAGAATGAGTTAGAAGACTGAGCTCTGCTACGATCTCCTTCACTCATGGACATTAAATAATCACCACTTCTTCAGGCCTCCATTTCCAAGCATGCCAAAGGAGAGATATTTAGAGTAGATCATCTGCAAGCTCTCTTCCAGCTCCCAAATCCTTTTGAATTCAGGCAATTATGAGAAGACCCACTGTCACAATGACCCATTTTCACATCCAAACTGGGTCTCAATGACTGAACATAACAAGAATAAACAAGTCTCACAATCTCTAACTTTTTGAGAGGTCTATATATGTTCTGTAGGTCTTAAAGGCTGATAGTCTTGATGGCCTTAAGAAAAATATATTTTTACTGTAAAATTTTGACTGAAATGATGGCTATTCTATTTTGAATGTTAAGCTAATCAAGTCACTTTATTAATAGAAAATTGTCTCAGAATTAGAAGAACTCCTCTTAATGGGAAGTTTGTGGAAGCCAAGAATAATTGCAGCATCTCCTCTCCGACAGTTCTTTGTATTTCTAATCCCTAGTTGGTGCTGTGAGTGGGCAGGGAGGGCACAGGTGTCCTAACAATGTCACTCTGCATAGCTTCTGTACTGTGTGGATCAATGATAAAGAAATGGCTATCTGAATGTGACTGGGTATGTACATGTATATAAGAATATTACAAATGTGTTTCATTAATTATATTTGTATGTACGCATTTAGAGAGGAACAAGCATTAACCAAATTAATATGAGAGACTGGGTCAGTTGAACATTGTGATTAGGTTAAATATTGTGTCTGTGGGTGAACTTGGAAAAAATATCTCATATTAAATGTACTATATATATAATATAGGAAATATGTACATGAATTATTAGGAAATTAGGAGATATATACATGAATTATTTATAATGATTTTGCTAACTAAAATGTCAATATTTATTCCCTGCAGTATATGATTATGTCTCTAAATTATGTTATTTATGTGCCCCAGAGAACTGGGAGAATGCCAAGGGAAATTAAGCAATACAACAACAGGATAACAGGGTATAAATGCTGCCATTAGAACATGTTATTTCTTCTTTTTCATATTTTACAGGTTATTATTCCTCACTCTGACCCAAAAAATATCATGAAACTGGAATGGTTTAGTTTTGTTTTGGGGGGGTTGGTCATGTTATAAAATAAGTATGTGTATTCTCAATCAATATTTGTGAAATAAATGAATGAATTAATTAAATAGCTAATGTTTCTCTCTAGGCACGACTTTGGAAAAGAGCAGGGACAGTTGATCTATTTTAAGAGGAAAGCACCAGTAAGTAGAGAGGTTCATTTAAACAGAGCTAAAGTTTTACCAAATAGGAATCATGATGAGAAAAAAGGCCACGGGAATTAGTGTATGCAAGGATAGTAATCTGGAAGACAGAACATGAATCTAAACCAAATAATGAGGAAATTGAGGCTTAAGGAAAGATACTTTCATTGAAATCATGGTAGGGGTCAATGAATGAGAGATCCTGGAGGAAAAAAAAATATTGTTTTACACTTGAGATATTAGACATAGAAGGAAGGAGGTGATGGTTAGTGAGTGAGGGCTAGAAATTGAGATTTTTGGGAATGACAAGGCATCTTATATGTCCATGCAGTAGCAGCTGATGTGAATGGAGAATGTGAATGGAGAATGACAAAATTGGTGTATTGAACTGCTCATTTAGGTGGGTGTAGAAAGCATCTAGAAAAGAGAATATTAATGGAGAGAAAGATGTAAGGTAGGTGCCTTCAGTAAATGATGGAGAATGATAGGGAAGATAATGTTGACTATCAAAATGAGGGGGTCCTAATGGTGTAACTTGAGGGCATGTGCCTCAAAGGGACTAGTGACCTACTAAGGTTGTAATAGAAGTGTTGGGTAAGCAGCAATCAGAAGCAAGGGAGGGCACACCTTCTCCAGGTTGATGGTAAGTAGGGCAAAGGCAATAAAACTTGAGAGTCTCCTTGGGAAGCAGTGTGCTTAGGTTTCAACAGTAAGGATTCAGAGGAAATTTCTTTAGATACTTCAAGTCTAATAGAGTTATAGAACTCTTTATTTTTTTACTTCATAAAAATAAATTTGAAAATTGAATTTTGATTTTCCAGTCTTTAAAATAGTTATGTTGTAAATAAACCACAAAACCAAGAGATTTTATTTTCAAGGCGAATAATGTCTTCAAATAGATTAAATATCTATGTGCCGATTTCACTAATAGGATATATCTTTTAAGAACATTGACTATCCTAAAACTACAAATTTCTTGATCTAGAGTTCATATAAAACCTACTTTAATCTGTCAACTACTTCTCAAGAGGTAACTCAAATGTAGACTTGTAGGCCTGTCTTCCTATATCATCAACCACTTGCCATATTACCTTCTTTCTGGCCAATTAAATATCACTTTCCCCTTCACACACAGTGTTCTCCGAGCACCCCAAGCTCATTTCCAGGTTAGGAACTTTACAGAAGTATTAATTATGTGTGGAATTCTCTTCCCTTGATTTCCTTCCCATGATTCACATAGAAGCTCAAATGCCATCTTCTAAATGGTGCTCTGACCACCCAGAAAAAAGTAATTGCCCATTCACTCATTATGTAAAATTCTTAATTCTTAAGAGTATCTATTTTTGTAGGTTTGTTTAGTCATTTTTTCATTGCCCACCAATTAGAAAGAATCACCACCACCATTGCATAGAATAGTGTCTGGTACATGGTAAATTCTCTGCAGTATTTGATGAATTAATGAATAAATTATGTAGAATCATAGTATGAAATTGTACAAAATGGGCTTTTGTCCCCTTATTATTGCTTAATCAGATATATTACCTAAACATCTCTCTATTTAACCTGCCAGAAACTGATAAAAGGGAAAAGGGGACAAAAAAATCATAGTAAAATGCTTTAAGCTATTTTAAGAAGAAAGTTATATACATCCTAGCTATATTACTATTGTTGCATCAATAGAAAGTGGCAGGTCAGAGAACGCAAGATTCAATATGAAATAAGGGTGATTTCTTAGTGGAAAATTATACCAACAGAATTTATTGTCAAAATTACTTGTCAAATTATGGAATAAAAGCTTTACAGGCTGCAAGTTCAAGGCACACGTAACTTTATAATCATCATATTGAGAGTTGTGTTTGGCAAGGTCAAACAGAAAATAAATGTTAAAATGTGGGTAATGAGAGTTACTATCTAATTACATGGGAAAGAATGGCAAGGATAAATTTATTTACTTTATGAAGTTTATTCTTTTGAACATTAGGAGTATAAAATTTCTAAAAAATATTGCTGCTCCAAATAAGATTTGTATATTTCAATTCAAAGCAGCTAACCGTTCTGTTTTGTAATGTATAGTAGAGTCTGTATACATTTTTCAATCCTTTTGTACTTTATAAAACTAAATTTCAAGTAATTTCAAAATACATTAATATATAATAGTATTTGGTATAGAAGAGTGAATCATTTAGTGGTTAGGTGTTCAGTATATGGGCTAAAGAAGTCAATGTTTAGCCATATGAAAAATAAAATAAAACAACAAAAATATCCAAGACTGTAATCACCATTTATTTTTTGAATCTCAAAAAGCAAAAATTGGAATAATTCTTTGTGAATTTTTTATAATGAAATTTGCATCCACAAATTTACCACCACCCCCCAAAAATTACCACAATCAAGCAAAATGGTTCTTTCCCAATACATCCCTCTGTTTACAACCTGAGGCAACCTGGGAATCTTTCCATTCTTGCATTTGTCTTTTACTTGCCCTGTTTTTTTTTATTCTGTTATTTATTTCCACCTATATATACACCTTATAAAGTATATGTGTACTTTTACTTTAGATGTTTCTAAGTTTATAAGAAACATTTCATGCTGCATGTACTCTTTAGGAATATACTTTTTTCACACAATATTATATTGCCAAGATAAATCCATTGTTGTGTATCATTGTATTTCATTTGTTTTAACTCATGTTTTGACTTAGGCTATTTAATTCTGGTGCTAAACATTTCAATTGTTTCGAGATTTTTCCATGACAAACAGCATCACTATGAATATTTTTGCCCAAATTTCTGAGTATACCTGTACAAGTATGTATATATGTAAGTACATTTGCTACTGCATGGGCATATGACACTTCCATATATATCAATGTGTTCCAGGTTTCCGAGAACATAAATATTCAACTTTTGATCGTTTCCAAGATAATGCTAAACTATTATACAAAGTGGTTCCATTAATGTGTATTCTCACTAGCAATATATGAAGATACCATAAATTTGCATCCCCTCCAAAATTTTGATTCACAACTTTTTAATCTCAAAATAAAATAGTTTGGGAAAATGACATCATATTGATATCTAGAATAGAATTTTCATTATCAATAACCTTGTTGAATATTACCATATGTGTGTTGATCATATGTGTTTCCATTTTTGTGAGATATCTAATTATGTCTTTTGCCAGGTTTCTATTAGATTGTTACTATTTTCTTACTCATTTTCAGGAGTTCTTTATGTGTCTTTAATATTAATATTTTGCTGGATGTGTGCAATTATTTTATCCCAGTGCAACCTAATATTTCAGTATCCCAGTGGATATTCATCTACATTTTTAAATAAGAGTTTTAAAGTTATATTTTTAACATATAATTTTTAAGCATACAGTATTAACTTTTGGTTTCAATGCATGCTGTGAGTTAGGGATACAATTTATTCCATATGTATAATTATTTTCCAGGTTCACTTATTGAATAATCTTTCCATATTCTACTGATGGAACATGGCAATTTGTCACACAATAAAGTTCTGTGTAAATATGGGTTTGTTTCTCATCAATTTGACTGTCTCTGGACCTCTCCTGTACTGTCTTAATGACCTTATTTTTATAGTAAGTCACCTAGTTTAGCAAGTATCTTCTGCCCATTAGTCTTCCAAAGTGTCCTATTATTCTTTGTTCTTTAATTTTTTATATAAATGTTAAAATAATCTTACTGAGGAAAGCGGATGTGGCTCAAGTGGTTGGGCTCCCGTCTACCATATGGGAGGCTCTGGGTTCGGTTCCCAGAGCCTCCTGGTGAGGGCAAGCTGGCCCACGCCCCAAAGAGCTGACAGACCACACCCGCTCCAGCACCTGTGGAGAGCTGACTGCCTGAGCCCCAGGAGAGCTAGCGCAGCAAGATGATGCAAAAAAAGGAGACAGACAGACACAGAGGAAATGCACAGTGAATGGACACAGAAAGCAGACAATGAGCACAAGAGGCAAGGGGGGGGGCGGATAATAAGTAAATAAATAATCTTATTGACCGGAGCAGATGTAGCTCAAGTGGTTGAGTGCCTGCTTCCCATGTATGAGGTCCTGGGTTTGATCCCTGGTACCTCCTAAAAATAATAATAATAATCTTACTGAGTTTTATAAATAATCCTGGTTTGGATTTTGATTGGAATGACAACCATAAATTTAGGGAGAGTAAAAGTTTCACACTATTTTGTTCCTAATACATATGTATTAATTAACTTAGTGCATCTTTAATTAATTTTTATAACTTTCTCTGTGTTTGTAGTATTCTTAGATACTTAATATTCTCAAACAATTTTAAGTGATGTTTCATCTTTATGTTTCTAGTTTGCTGCTTTTGTATAGAAATGCAGCTGACTTTTCTATATTAATTATATTTTATGTATAAATTTACATCTGGTACCTTGTTAAACTCTTCTATTATATCAAATAATTTGCAGGTAGGTTCTTTTAAATTTTCTATATAAATGATTACACCATATGGATATAATCACTTTTATTCCCAATTTACAATGCTTATCTAATTCTCTTTCTTTTCCTATTGCTTGGTGTAGGACTCCAAACATGGTTGAATAGAAATGATCATAGTGGACTTCATTACCTTGTTCCTGATTTTAAAAGGATTTTTTCTAATGTTTTAATATTTAATTTAATGTTTGTTCTTGGTCTTTAATAGATGATCTTTATTAGGGTAAGAGAGTTTTTCCCAATTTACTAAGAATTTTTACTTGCATTAATGTTGAATTTAATCAAATGTTTTTGTTCATATACTGACATGTTCATATATTTTTCTCTTTTAAACTTTTAATGAAGTACTTAAATTTTTAGGTGTTTTTATATTAAATCATCCTTGAATATCTGGGTTCAAGTAAATACCTTTATGTTTATGATATTTTTTACTTATTGTGGGAAAATATATAATAAAATTTCCTATTTTAACCATTTAAGTATAAAATTCAATGGCATTAATTACATTCTCATTGTTGTACAACCACTATCACTATTCACTTCCAAACTTTTCATAAACTCAAACTTACTCCCCACTCTCCTATCCCCCCAGGCTCTAGTTACCTCTAACCTACTTTCTATCTCTATGAATTTGCCTACTCTAGATATTTCACAAAAGTGGAATTATAAAATATTTGTCCCTTTGTGTCTGTCTTCTTTCACTTAGCGCAATGTTTTCAAGGATTATGCATATTGTAGTTGTATCAGAACTGAGTAAATATTCCATCATATGATGTCTTAATTTGACAAATACCACACAATAGCTTGGCTTACACCTCAGGAATTTATTGGTTCATGATTGTAGGCTAGAAGGAGTCCAAAGTCAAGG
>PVKH010036311.1:0-11599 GCA_004027955.1 Chaetophractus vellerosus | reverse complement strand
ATATCCAAAAGAAAGAAAGATGACCCCTATATCACACCTTATACAAAATTATTTCAAAATGGGATCAAGAACTTAAATTTAAAAGCTACAACCATAAAATTTCTAGAGGAAAATGTAGGGACACATTTTCAAGATCTGGTGGTTGGTCATAATTTCTTAAACCTTTCACCCAAAGAAAGAGCAATGAAATAAAAAAAAAATAGATAAATGGAACCTCCTCAATATCAAACACTTTTGCACCTCAAAGGACTTCATCAAAAGGATAAAATGGCAGCCAACTCAATGGAAGAAAATATTTGGCAATCACATACCTAATAAAGGTTTGATTTCCATGTTACATAAAGAGATCATACAATTCAACAATAAAAGAGCAAGCAATAAAATTACAAATGGGCAAAAGACTTGAATAAACATTTTTATTCCAAAGAATAATAAAAATTTCCAAAAAGCACATGAAAAAAATAAAAAGGTCAACATCACTAGCTCTTAGGGGAATTCAGAGCAAAATTACGAGATATCATTATATACCTTATAGAATGGCCATTATTAAAAAACAACAACAACAAAAAAAAACAAAAACAGGAAACTACAAGTGCTGCAGAGGAGATGGAGAAATAGTAACACTCATTCACTGTTGGTGGGAATATAGACAGGTGCAACCTCTGTGGAAGACATTTTGTCAGTACCTCATGAATATGAATATAGATCTGCCATATGATCCAGAAATCCTATTACTAGGAATATATTAAGAAGAACTGAAAGCAAGTGTAACAGTTTGAGTTTCATGTAATTATGAATTCCAAAAATATAAATTGGATTATGCTTGTAAACTCATCTGTTCATCTGGGCATGATTGGTTTATGATAAGGGCATTAACTGGGCCACATCAAGAGGGCATTGGGCCCTGCCCCTCAGTGGGTGTGGTCTCAAGTATAAAGGCCAGGCAGCAGATTTGAGTTGCAGAGAGTTAGAGAAGCAGATTTGAGAAGCAGTTCTGATGTTGAAGTGAGCCAATCGCCGGATAGTCTACAGCTGAACTTGTGGAGGAAACAGAAGCTAAGCCTGGAGAGAAACGCAGCCCCGGGAACAGAGGAACCCAGAAACCTGAACACTGGAGACGTCGGCAGCTGTCTTGCTCCAACACGTGGACTTTGGTGAGGGAAGAAATTTATGCTTTGTGGCCTGGTAACTGTACCCCAAATAAATACCCTTTATAAAGACCGACTGTAAGGGTTTGAGTTTGATTTAATTATGAATTCCAAAAATATAGATTAGATTATGTTTGTAAACTAATCTGTTCATCTGGGCATGATTAAGTTATGAGTAGGGCGTTAACTGCCACGTCAGTGAGACGTTGAGCCAGAAATTTATCAAGGATCTTGGCTCATATATTGTCCCACTCTCATTCTGAGGTCTGTTAGGTGCTGTCATTTCAATGGGGTTTTATCAGTTAGTTATCTTAATTAAAAAAAAAAAAAAAAGAAAGCCATCCATTCAGACAGAAAGAAAGTCCAGAGTGAAAAGCCTTAGGCATCATGGTCTTTTGCAGTATTTTGTGACCTTATTAACCATAGATATCTTCTTTCTGTGGAACACCATGTAAGTCTGCTGGGCACTTAAGTAAAATGCAACAGATGGTTCAGACATGACTCAAGGTTTATGGAGTTTAAGTTCAAATCAGAGATATAAATGAATAAATATAATGCTGAGAAGAAAACAATAAATATTCTTAGGTAGACAGAGTAAACAGGATCAGATTTCAAAAGGCATATTTCATCCACCTAAGTCAACATTAAGAGCTCCATGTGGGCAGAGTAATGTGATAATGAAAATTAATTGGGATTTAGACAGGCAGAGTCAAAGAAATAAAACAACTTCTTGAAGAAAGAGCAACACATGGAGAGGCAAAAAACCTGGAAACCTAAGGAAAATCACTATTATTCACTTATTCATTATTTTATCTACTTATTCATTTATTTTCTGGTTAAATTTACAAACACTCTAGACACAGGAAAATTTCCATAAAAATTGATCAAGAACAGAGATAAAATAAATATTTTAAGTGAAATGTCTTATATATTTCCTATAGTTGAACTGATTTTATTTTTCTGAGAAGAAAGTCAAATTGGGAAAAAGTGTGCCATTTACATAATTCTCATTATGAAAGGAAAACAAAAATATATACAACAGTACTGTGTTCTACAAGAGGATTCTCCTACAGTCTTCAAAGTAAGGAACAGCTTTCCTAAATAGTAATTAATGCACTAATGGAGGTCTTTCATATACTTGTGTTATCCAAACTTAAAGAATGTCTTTAAAAAAAAACTAAGTAACAGAAATTGTGTGAGACAAAGAAATTTTCTTTACCAAAGGCATGCCCTAGAGAATTCATAAATTTGCAAACATGATTATTTTTTATGGGCAAGCTCAGAAAGCCAACAAAAACAATATATTTCATATATAATTACTATCTATACTTATATTTTACATGTGATAATACATTTGTAATATTCTCTTCAGTATTACAATTCATATGCCACCAACTTTATATGGAAACTTCTTTCCTAAAGGTTTTCAATAAATTAGAAACAAAGAAAATGAGGCCCATAATTGTTAAAATATGGGTTATATAGAGTGAACATTATACTGACAACATTTTTTGCAATTTATTCATTAATTCATTGTTTAGCTTTTCTTTTACTCTGGTAAATTTCTATGCTCCTCTTCTGTATTTGGCTTTGAAATGTGTTATAAGTAATTGACACAGGGAAACTCTTGAGAAAGGGAGATATTATACAAAACTTTCAAATTTCCTTGAACCAATAAAAAGAATTCCAATATTTTAAGATTTTAATGCATCATGGTCTTCTTAAGCCTTAATCTTGTCATTTCATTTGTTGTTAATATATTTGATGTTATAACAAGAATTGTATGAGGAAAATTTGTACAAGCTCAAAGTATTCATTCCAAGGATGCTAGAAGGAAAAAAATAGCTAATTACATACCATATTATCTGTGTTGTTATATTTTGACTTTAAGGTTTGCTTATACTTTCCTTTATAAGCGGATGTTTTAACAATGGCCAGTGACTCCTTTTATCTTATAGTAAAGTAAGGTGCTGAACAATGATAATAGGAATGCTAAATATGTTTGATATAAATAAAGGCAAAATTAATTTTAGTGGAGAAAAAATGAAGATATGGGGCATTGTTGAAACAGAATTCCACATAATGTTTATGTCATAATGTTTTATTCAAATATCTGAGTTGCTTATAATGTCAATCTTTCATATAGACAATTAAAAGAAATTTTCTATTATGCAATTTTCCTGTGTCCTTGATTTCAGTTTAGCTTACACAGGGAAATGGTTTATTTTTCCATGATAAAACAAGATTCACCACCTTCTTTTTTCCTCTTTGGAATTGACTAAAATTTAAAATCTTTCTTTAGTTCAGCCAGTACTAATCTTGCCTATGAAGACTTTAAAATATGCATATTTGTGTGAAATACTCTGGATGGCAAAGTGAAAATTTCAACTTTTAATTTTAATGAAAATATTGCTAGGTCACTTACTGGAAACATTACTCTCTGAGCAATAAGACCTATAAAGAAGCAAAGCCTAAATATAGAAACATGAGTAAATAATTTCCATATAAGTTTAGGTGTAAAATCAAGATATGTTGATCCAACTTTCATAGTTTGGTTCACAATTCTCTGTATTCTTGACATTGAGAATCAAGTCTTCTTATTGGTCATTGTTTTTACCTATAAGACAGCACTTATACTAGCAAGATATTATCTGCTTAATGGTGTTGTCATTGATTCTTCCATAGAATCAGCTGCTTCAGGGTGATAGGATGAAAACGTGGAAGGCTAATGATATGATGATCAGACTACTTCTATGATTCTCTTGCTGTAAATTGACTTTCTTTGTCAGGAGCAATTTGCATAGAATATTGTGACTGTGAATAATGCATTCAGTTAATCCATAGTGGGTGGTTCTGGAAGAAACATGTTGAGGAAAGTAAATGTCTATTTTGTGTGGATACATCACTAGCCGTTGCCTATGGAAGAGCCTAGTGTTATCAATCTGCCAATAAATGGGTAGCTGGTTCCTCTGGACTACTGAGTCACTTTGGGGGACTTATCTTTGGTCTATGCTGTTGGAAAATTAAGATCCCTGCTTTGATAATATGGATATTATTTTTGGTGAAGGAAAATTTATTTTGTTGAGTTAATCTATGCTACTACAATCCAGACAACACTGGTGACATTTTAAGTGACTGTTCTGGCATTCTATGTCATGGACTGGCAGTATTCTGTCTAGTAAATTTTGATTGCCACAATCTTCAAAACCAACTAGTACAGAAGTTCCCAGAATCTTCTAGTTAAGAGTCCATTTCCCGTAACCACTTTTAGAATTAACTATAGAGTGAGAAAATTCACAGTATCCATCAGAGAAGGCAAATTATTTTTATAGGCAGATATTACCATATATTCCTTTAAGCTATATCTCAACTTAATAAATGTTTGTAAACTTTGAAAGATAGAATGGATTTTGGACAGAGTTTTAACATTAGAGATAAGGATTATTTGATTATGCTGTTCCATTTAAGAATCTGACTACATTTAACATTTCTATCCATTATTTCTAATAAATAGCATGACTATATTCTGCTGCATTTGAGAATATGGTCATTTTTTAAAGGAAACTATAATCAGATATGTCATGAGGACATGTTGATAGAATTTGAGCTATTCTTTTCATAGAGATTTCATATAAATTTGATTTTGAAGGATGATTCAACTAAGGGTTAGTATGTTTGGGATTTAGTACTTAAGATAGTCTTTTAAATTGTTTTTAAAGCTTTATTATGGCACTAATGATTAGGAATTTTTCAAACAAAGAATGTATATTTTGAACATGTTTAAAGAACACAGCAAACATTTCATCTTTATTTAATTTTTTGGAAATATATGCAAAGTAAACCTCCCATTCACTTCACAACTCTTCTGAGTCAAGTTTTCTTCCCTGCAATTAGGCCAATTGCTCTTCTCAAAGTCAACAGCAACTTCTATTTTTAAAAATCCATTTAGCTTCTCAGGACAATGTGATCTAGATGATTCTTTCATATTCTTGAAACACATTCCTCATTTGCATTCTAGGACATCTCATTCCCCAGATTTTCCACCTATATTAATGGCTACTTCTTATCAGTATTGTTTTTTGGTTACATATTCCTCTCACATCTAAATATTAAAAGTCTGAGATCTATATGTTTGGATCATTCTCTTTTCTCTATATACTAATATAGTAGTTGATTTCATCTAGTCTTATAGTTTTGAAAATATTTATAAAAATTATGAAGTCCAAATTCATATATCCCTCTGCCATAAACTCTACCCTGACTAAATTACTCACGTGCATTTTCTGCGCAATATCCCTATGTGGTTATTTATAAGGCTCATCTTAAACTTAGCATGAATACTATAAATACTACACATATTTTAAATGTATGAAAGTTTATAAAATATTATTTTTTCCAGCCACTGTCTCTATCTCCCCAAATTGTTCTCTCTTAAAATCACATATTACTATAATTGGAAAACTGTCTACTTGATTTCTTCTCTTCCTAGCACTTCCACCATAATATTTATTATTAAAATGCCTATCTATTCACCACTTCTTGTTATCTCCACTACTCCTACCATAGTGTAAGCTATCATGATCTGCTATCTAGTTCCTTATATTTGTATCCCTGATTCCAACCTTTCCCCACTCACTTTCTATTCTCCCCCACAGAAACCACTTCCACCTTTCATATGAACTTATAATAAAATTCATACTCATTACTTTGTCTCACAAAGCTCTGGTTTCCTACTAACTTTCATCATGAATCTCTCTCCTTTTCACCCACTGTGCTCCAATCATTCCCATCTTTCTGCTATGTTCAGAAATTCCAAGCTGATTTGTAAATCAAGATTCCAACTTAAGGAATGCATGTGCTTTTCCCCCTATTTGGAATGTTCTTCTCCAAATCTTCATAAGGCTCATAACATTCAGGTCTGTTTTAGTCTGCTAAGCTGCCAAAAGAATCTGCGATAAAATGGGTTGGGGCTGGCTGCCAGCAACCCTTGGCTACTCTGCCACATGGCAAGGCATCTGCTGGTCTCTTTTCTTTTCCTGGTCTTGTTGCTTTCAGCTTCTGTTTTGCTTCCTAACTCTCTCTTTCTGTATTTGTCCTACTTATAAAAGACTGCTGTCAGAGGATTAAGACCCACCCTGGGCCACATCTTAACTAAAGTAAACTATTAAAAAGGTCCTAATTATAATAGATTTACAGACTCAGGAACTGATTAGCTTTAAGAACATGATTTTCTGGGGTACATACAATTTCAAACAAATGCAGTGTCTCAGGTCAAATGTTTGTTCTTTTGAGAAAGTTGCTCTGACTGCCCTACATAAGATAATTCTCTATTTTATACTCATCCTCAACAGTACAGTATTTCCTTGTCTTGCTTTATTTTGCTCCAAAGCTGTTATCACATTTTTTATTCTTGTTTGTCTCTATAAAAATACAAACTCTGCAAGGACAGAAATGTTATGTCCCTTGTCCATCACTACAACTTCAAACACCTTAACAAGACTTAATAATGCTATGCAAGTTTGATTTATTAGCAAACACTTGCTTATTAGATAAAAAATTCAAGAGATTTTATTTTATATTATACAAGAGATTTCTTTGGTGATAGGCAAATCCCTTATAATGAAAAGAATGTGTTACCTTGTATTTTAATATATTTTTTATTATCATTACTTTCATAAAAAATACATGTGGCTGAAGAGTATTTTTAAAGATGTAGTTAATTAAATTTTTGGATAAATTTACTAAATTGGTTAATTAGCAGAATTATGTAAACACAGAAAGCAATTTAAAATGTATAATTATATATTTGTGTATACTATAGGAAACTATGTTAACTGTTTTATAACTTGCTGTGGTAGATTGAATTGTATACATCAAGAAAATGTATTCTTAATATTAACTGCATTCCTGTGGGTGTGAATATATATTTGTAAATAGGACCTTTAGAAGATGTTATTTTTAGTTAACGTGTTATCTATCTGAATCAGGGTAGGTTTTAATCCATATTGCTGGAGGCATTTAAAAGCAAAAGAAATCTAGATGCAGTAAGTCAGAGACAGTCACACAGAAGGAAGCTGGAAGACAGTGTAAATGAGAAGAGCAGACTCAAAAAGAGAGAGATCACCATAAGAGAGGTAGAGATGCAAGCCAAGGAACCACAAGGATTGCATCATGTCATCACCAGAATGCTACTAAATCTGGGAGAAAGCATTGTTTTCCCAATGTCTTGATTTTGGACTTCTAGCTTCTGAAAACAAGAAACAATAAATGCTTGTTTAAGCCAACCCATTCTATGGTATTTGTCATAGAAGCCTGCCAAACTAACACAATTGCTAAATGAAAATGCACAAAGGGTTCTGGGAAAATTTTCTTAAAATTGTTTTCTGTAAAACATTTACCTTAATTACTTTAAGAGGTTTTTATAGTATATTAACAAATTCATAGCTGCTGAGAAGCTTAGTGAAATGGTTTAATATATTAAATAACCAAATTAGTATTAAATATTTGTTGTAGAAAGCTTTCAACAGATTGAAAACTCAAAACTCTAAAAACAATGAAGATAGTACAATAAAGGAAGGTTGAATCAGAAAAATAAAAACTAAAAACCATAGGAGAGCAATGGGACAAATTTATGATTCAGGATCCTCTATCATGCTTTGATAACTCATCAGTTTGTGCAACTCACAGCATAACAAATAGGTCTGCAAGCTAAGGAGTTCTTAGTTCATTGTAATAACTCCTGGGTCTTAAAAATGCAAGGAACTGAATTCTGAAAAATACAAGGAACAAGGAAATGGATTTTCCCATATAGCCTCCAGAAAATAATGCAGGCTTTTCTTTTTTTCTTTTATTTTTTTTAGGGAAATTGTAGATTTACAGAAAAATCTTGCAGAAAGGACAGTGTTCTCATATATTCACATCACACAGAGTTTTCTCTATTATTAACCCTTTGTGTTAGTATGGTGTTTTGTTGCAGTTGATAAATAAATGTTATAATAAATTATTTACAGTAGTCCCAAATTTACATTGTTTGCATTAAGGTTGACTGTGTTCTATGTTGTTTCTTTTTAATTTTGAAAGTAAAATGGAAAATTTTAAGTTGTGTTTTAAGTGAACTGTAAATTTAATGTAGGACACGAGGGGACTTAATGTAAGGTGAAGACAGTAATATCCATTGCTATGACTTAAAATCTTTCAGTGTATAGGACTAGTTTCCAACTTCCAGTCTCTGCATTTTTGTGCCTGAGGGCATTTTCTGAACACTGGAGTTGCTCTCAATGCCCTTAGAAAGCTAGAATGATTAGGGAATTCATACCCATTTGGGAACAGCCCTCAAATAAAGATTTTGGGTCTCAATGCATAAATATACTGGCTCCTTTGGCCCTCAGGTGGGTTACTTTTGAGGTGTGATTTTGCATGATTTCCCAGAGTTTCCCCATTTAATTAAGTTCCTTTTGCTCACCATGATTAACTGACTATAATGAACCTTTTCTGACTGCTTTTCATTCCCTCTCATATTCCCATATCTCCACCAGTATGTATAAACTCCAAAATAATTACTTGCACTCAAATTCTTATCTCAACAACTGCTTCTGGGAAAAACACAATATAATTTTATTAAGGTCCTGATATTTCTAGAACAAACTAGGTGTGCTTGTTTTTCTTTAGTTCATGAATATATATAACGAATGTGTGGTTTTATAAAAATATGTACAAATGTTATTTGCTTCATAGTAAACCATCTTTTTGTGATCAAAGAAAAAAAATCTTGATTATTTACTTGACCTTAGTTGCCCAGATAAATTTCTTAAATTTCATTCCTTGATAGTAAAAGCAGGAAAAACTATTAACATCTTTGTAAATTGTGTGTGGTCAAAAATATGTTTTAGGTTTTAAATTAAAATAAGTTTAAGTAAACACCATTCAAACTTTATGATGAACACTCTTGCATTTTAAATTCAAACAGACTATTTCTTACTCAAGAATATCTGATACCTTTCATTCCACTTTATATTTTTTAAATGACACATAAAATAATTTAGTTCAAATTTTTAGATTGGGTCATTATTTGATTAAATGCATAAGACTGTGACTTTTTACTTGATTTCTAACACAAGCTGGAATTTGAAGTCAAATGTGAATGAGATAAACAGCACAATCAGTTACATGAGAAACACTGATTTACTGAATAAAAGTGCATTTTTTTGTAATGATACTCTTTTCTTGTGTACTTTATCAAGGTGAAAATAAAACATACTTTACTAATTTAATTGATTATTATGTTCCTGGCTTTCATTTATTCTTTCATAAAGAATTTGTTATGTGAAGAAATATATTCATTGTGGTTTTTAATTACTATATTGCATTTTTAAATTACAATGAGATCTTCCATTCATTGTATCAAGAATAATATGGACATTACACATGTGAATTTTTTAACCTGAAATAAACACATTTACACTAATTATAATACCTATACAGTTGATCCATTTTAATGACTAAGAAAGTTCAAAAGAATGCATGAACTACTTTTTATCCAGTACTTTGTATTGAGTGAACTTAATCACTTTGAGGTGATTATAATTTTTTCATTTTACTAAATGATACACAAAAAAACAAGAAGACAAACATCTGAAGTTCTGACTGACATAAATGACCAAAATACATGTGTATCTGTGTGTGTTTTATTATCCCCCAACTAAAAACAATGTTTGCTTAATACATAAAATATCCACAACCTTATTACAATACCTTACAAATGTTTAGATATTGACTAGACTATAATAGTATGTATAAACATCACATAATCACTACCATATTCAACACATAGTGAAGTAGACAAGTGGTTATTTTAGAAACACCTAAGTTCCTCACTCTTTAATTTAAATTCCCAAGTTTAAATCTTTACAAATGCCTAATAGCAACAATATGCCCATTTTATATAATGAATATTTATTATAGGCCTAAAGGATTATGTTGTTTCTGATATGCTATCCTAGAAAAACATTATTCACTTTGTGTAAACAAACATTTAAAATCTACTAAGAATGTTTTCAAACATTTTTAAATGTACTAGAAATCTATTTTCTTAAATATTACTATAATTTCTAACAATTCTCAGAAACAAATGGAAAACTCTACCCTGACCTTCAGAGACCTCTTTGATTATCAGCACAACATTTCCTCACCTCTTAAGTCTTCATTTATGCTTCAGTCATCTCATTTGCATTTGGCTGACTCACACAGCTTAACTGCAGGGCTTCATAGAAAGAAGCAAGTTGTACATGTACAGGTAAATTAAGCAATTTTCGAAGATTTGTGTTGTTGTTTTTGAATATTTGTATTTTCATTCCTATCAACCCCCTTCTGGGACTTTGCACTTTTCCCTTATTAATTGCTTATATTAGCTTACTTTTCTCCTCATATTTTTATTACTCTTTCCTTTTTTTTAAATAGGAATAAAATATCTATCTTCAATATTTTCCTGTTTCCTTTTTTTTTAAAGTTGTCAGTTTCCTTTCTTTTTCTGTCTCTAATCCCACCCAAACAATTTTTACTTTCAGCTAGCCTCTCAACAGAATTATTATATTACCATCTCAGAATGACAATCAGATAGTTTTGTCAAAGTACTAGAATATCATTTAACTGAATATTAATTAGACTAAACAATTTGTTCACTTGGGTTTACAAACACTTGAAGGTATTATGAAGAGTTAGAGCATTTTGTTCAAATCATTTCAAACAACTTTAGACTGCCTCTTGGCATTCATTTTATGTTTTATCCTTCACAGAAGTTTTAATTGGAAGGATCAAAGTTGGTTCTCCAATAATAAACAAGGGAAAAGTAAAGAGGTCAGAATGCATTTTTACAGACACAGGAGCAAAATGATACAGGTTAGAAGAAAAAAAAGGACTAAAATATTTAGTTTAGATTTTAAAAATAAATTAATATAATTGGAATTGAGATAATCAAATAGTATTGAAATATCGATGAGTTTATCGAAAGACAGATTCTGTATCACAGCAGAGTTTTTAGTATAATAAAGGCTCTAAAGAACTATTTCTTTCATGTAAACAGGAGTGGGCTACAGTGGTGATGGCTTAGAGAAAACTCATTAGACTGTTTCATTTTTTCTGTGTTCCTGCCTCAGTTGGATGACAACTTAATTATAAATATGATGATTTATGAAATCAATAGATACATATTAAAAGTAAATTTGTGTCTTTTAAAATTCAATTTGTATAATCAATTGGATGCCTGGTGATTAATGCACAGAGCATATTTGATCGATTGAGTCTACCTATGCAAATTTCAAATATTTTATTTGCTAGAAAGTAGGGAATTATAAAATTACTGATAAGGGAAATAAATATTTTGCCTACCACAATGGCTCTCTTAAACCCAATTCTCTCTTTCTTTTGCAAAGCTGTAGCTTAACCTTTGGTGAAAT
>PVKH010036310.1:0-11614 GCA_004027955.1 Chaetophractus vellerosus | reverse complement strand
ATACAGAGGAAGGCCAGATTCAGGGAGGGTTCTGAAGCTTTGAAGTGGCCTACAGTAAGGAGTCATCACGGGTTTCTGAGTTGAGAACTGGCATGATGAAAATTGCATATAAGAAAACATCTTTCTGGAAACACTGTGCTCTATGAAATGGAGGAGAAGCAGCACAGAGTGGGGGACACTAGGTGGGAATGTTTTTAAGTCACCCATGCATGAAAAATTGTGGGCATGGACAGGGTTGTGGCAGCAGGAAAGCCTAGGACAGATGAATTAACCCACACTTTCCAAAGAATAAAAGGAAGCTCATTTTGTTAAGGCAGGGAAACTAGGAACTAGACTTTGAGTGTGTACAAGAGTTGTTTTCAGACACATGTAGGGACATGCAGGACTTCCAACCCAAAGGGAAAAGCTTAGCAGTGATTTGAGGAAGGAGACTGGGATCGTCACAACTGAAGCTACAGATTTAGGAGTTTTAACACACATACAATAGTTCAAGCATTCATTCAGTCTCACCGCACAGATCTAGACAGGATGAACTGAGTCCTTTATATAACAGGTTAAATACTCACCTGAGAAGGGCTCTGGTATGAAGCCTGCATTGACTGTCATCCACACAGAGGCACAGAGAGTCTGCCCTTCCAGCTGGAAGAACCGCTTTGGGCATAGGCACCTGTTGTGCCCCTCCCTATCTATTAATCTGTTTTTTTTTTCTTTTAACACTAGTAAATGAGGTAAATGAGGCCATTTGATTTTAGTTATTACAGATACTTATAACAAGATCCTCCAGCTTAATCCTCTCTTCTGAAGAGTAGTGAAAATGTGAAATCTCCTAAAACTGGCACATCTAGGTTAATTGTCCTACTCTCAGCCAGATGCCCTCCTGACTTGCAGGTGACCCTTAAGAGACTCTTGGACTCTGCAACCCAAATGCTTCCAATGGACATTCTCTCTTACTCTGTGTTCTCTTCTTTGAATGTCATTGGTAGCTACTCAGATAGTCACAGCTCCCGTGGCCAAAAGACTTTTTTCTCCTTACTCTTGGGGTGGGGTGGGGCATGCATCCTCTATTTTCTACGAGGAAGGGATTTACCCTAAACAATCTTGCTGCTCCTTGTTCCTTAAGTAATATTTCTTACTAGAGGATCAGTGAGCTATCTGATTGGGCCAGTATGAGGTAAAGAATGGGACACATGGAACTTAAGCTCTTCCCTTCCTCTGTCACTTTGGATCTGAGTGTTGTGTTCTTGTTTATGCCTAGTCATGCAATAAACTGGACATATAATCTCGCCCTTGTGGGGGAAGCCTCAGTTTTCCAGCACAGATAGTGACCGCATGATGCATATGTCACATTCTTGTTCCTTTATCAGGACAAAAGCTGATACTTCCATTTCTCCCTTCTTGGCTCCTTTTTCCATCTAAGTCTGGACTGAACACCGGTAGTGACATTTATCATTGATCACCTCAAATCAAATCCTAATTCTTACTAAGAAAGACACTTTGCATGCCATAAGCTGAAAATCTGAGGGGATATTTATCATCCGTTTCATCAAAATAGCCAATTTATTATTTGTCTTATATAGCTGTATTATAATCTTTATTCCTCTATCTATCAATATACTCTAATATTTGCTATCATATCCATGCACCAAGAGTTTTGTCATGATTCTTTTGATAAAACTCTCCTCCATGTTTCCTTACCAGAAGTAGTATCATGTTTTGTAAGCCATCCTCTTGTGAAATATGTCTGGTACTTTGGTCTCTAAAATATTCTTTCATCACATGGAAAATCTTTCAGTATTTACCAGCTACAGCAGGGATGGTCACAAGAGGGGAAAACAATGTGATCTTCCCAGCTACTAAAGCAGCCCTTAAACATAGCTTTCATCCTCTCCTCCATTCACAAGAGTCTTGTCAACTTGAATTATAAGTGAATAACACCAAGAATATGAGACATTCCCTCTGGTTAAATGAGAAAACCTAACAGTTTTCCAGAGCACGCAGGATTAGTCACACATAATAATTATAAAAAGTGATACCACACTTATTATAAAAGCATGTACACACCATTAAACAAACAGTGGCAGAAACTTCTGGGAAGGAGGAAAATAAACATTAATTGGTGATGATAAGGGGGAAGCAAAAGACACCCAGGAATATAAAATCTGAAGTTTCACTGGAGAAATATTTTGGGTCTCAAGGATTCAAAGTTTTGTTTCTTCTGAGTCCTTTGTTGGTCGCAGTTGTTAATGTTAAGCATCTGCAGAGAAATGCTTGATCTCGACAGTCCATTGTTAGGCTGGCATGTAGAGCAGGTTACGAAGCATCTTGTCTTTTGTTTTCAATTTTATGTTTTTAAACACTTTCTGATGTCAAAGAATTGGGTTGAACCTACAATCCAGAGAAGGAATTTTTAACACCATAAAATAGATTCAAATGAACAGTCCATTTTAATAGTGTCCTTCTCTTTCCAAAAGTCATGTCCACTGTACCAGAAATTATGAGAAAGAAAATTATCTGGTTAATTTACATTTTATGCCAAAGGACGCTCCCTTCCTAAATTTGACTTGTCTAAGTTAAAGTACCAAAGCCAAATCAATGGGGCAAAGAAAATTTTGTTTTCCACCATTTTTGTTTCTGTGAAATGAATCTCATGGTCACTTGATCATTTTTATTGTCCCTCAAATTCATGAAATGACAGTCTGAGTTTTCCTTTTACAATCTTAGATTATTTTTGAGTGCTACTAAATTTGCCACCTAATTCCTCCCAATAAAAATGTAAACACATTTATACATTACAGGTATCGATCTTTTTAATCATAGCCTCTTGCACATTTCCCTAGATAATGGGGATAGATGTGGCAGGAAATTTCTACTGTCTCTCTGTAGTTCACTGACACTTGAAACTGAAAGATAGGTATAGCTAGAAGATGTAGTCACTTCTTAACATTGTTTACTTGAAACAAAACTTGTATACCAGTGAATGCTCAAGAACTTCAGCTTCACATTTCTCTGGGACAGGATTTTTTCCACCAATACTCACAAACACATTTCCTGATGGCTCCAATACTCTCAGGAAGAAATCCAATTACATGTAATAATTATGCCATCCAATACAATATTTACTCCAACACATTCAAACTTTAGGAGAGCTCTCAGTTGGGAAGCAAGAACTGTAGGTCACAGTCTCAGCTTCACTGCTAACTAGCTTATTGTTTGGGGCTTGTTTATTATCTACTCTAAGTCTCAGTTTCCCTCATAAAATGAAGACATACAGATAAGGCACATAAATGAATCAAGTGAGATGCAAAAGAGAATGGTGGGGATATGGGTAAATGCTGGAGACAACATATCTGCAAATTCTTTTTTTCTTTTTTTAAATAATAGTCTGTTGAAGAAAACACATTTGATTTGAAAATTCATTAATTTATAATTTGTGCTTTTAAACTTTTTAAGTCCTTTCCAATCCAAGCCTCTTTGACCTTACCAATGTCCTCTGCATTGATGTTCAAACTAATTTAGTACTATGAAACCATATGCAGACAAGCCTTTCAGTGGAAAAGTAAGAGAGATCAGAAAGGTTGTTTGTGCTATTTTCTTTTGCTGTATAGCCTGTATAAAACTTATGTTTTCCCAAACCTTGTAGTAATTAATATAATAAACAAGGACCACCACTATGGCATTTTCTCAGTAGCAGCATACACAGTAGGCCATTAAATGCTTGGCACTATATTGGTTGGTGGACCTGATTATCCATTTCCTTTTCCTGCACTGACATTTTACTCTTACTCTTATTTCTGGCTCTATGTGTGGTGATCATTAAATGCTTAAGAGGTTCAGATAGCTATATTTTAGCTTCTTGTCAAATATTTACATGTCATGGGTGGGGTCTTGCAAAGGAGTTGTGATTAGTTGCCAAGGAATATCAAGAATCAACTGCAATTGTTAGTATTTAAAGTTTTTTTTCTGTTTATTTCTGCATATACAGAGAATAAACACTGTCAGTTCAAAGTAAACCACAGTGTATATATTATTTTCAAAGATGACAGCCCTCTAAAATTTTGCATTGTTCAAAGCACTTGGCACAGTGCTAGACTTTCAGCCAGCTCTTTGGGGTTAATAGTGCCATGTGTGAAGAATCAAGCAACTGCCTTGCCCTCTGGCCACTTTGAAACTAATTAGAAACTCCCTCGAAAGAGCTTAAAATCTAACGGAGACTTGCAAGTGAAGAAAATAATCCTAAACAGAACAAAATCCATCATGGTTGTGAAGGGAACAAATGCTGAATTTCATAACTGGAATAAACAGGAAAAAAGCAAACAATCTGAATTTAAGGGAGGACAATAAAAGCATAATTTGGGGAAGGCAGGCTACTGTTCTGCAAGATGCTGTTTTGAGTGATGTTAAGGTTTTGATTGGAAGAAGCCATTCGTCTCAGTCACTTGAGAACTGTTTACTAACATTACCCTCACTGCCAAATATTTTTCCCTGACTCCTGTTGATGTGATTAGGAAACTAATTCCATCTAATGATGTTTCCCAGTTGTGTGGCAAATATCATGTGCTCTATGGATTTGTTAGTAACCCTCCTGTTACCACTATTAAGACAAAGGTAGGAGTATGGAAATGCTGTTTATCCTTGAAATGTGTTTTTTTAAGAAGAGATGGTGACTCTAGCATTTACCCTAAGGTTATTTATTCTCATTCCCCATACAACCACCACTTCTTCCATCTCTTTCTTCTTCTGCTTACCTTTCCTCCTTAATTCTTTGGGGAGTTGTATATTTTTCAGGTCTACACAAAACACAATAAATACAGCCCCGTCTATCAGTAAACCACAATCTGAGGGGACCCTGGAACAAATAAAGCATAAAGGCAAAAACAGATTATAAGAAATAATTATGACAAAAAAGGAATATCTGTGGATTTGATGAATATCTAAGAGGTCGCTTTATATAATGTATTAGAGAGAGCACTGGAACAAGAGTTTAAAAATGTGAAGTTTGGTCACAGTTCCACAAATAATTAGCAATAACACTTTGCAAAAATTATTTTTCCTGCCCTCAAGGTGAAAGAAAGAAAGCAATACAGAGCATGGGGAGTGCTCTAACAGAAATGCCAACTATTTGCTATGGGAATACATATAATGTAGGGTTTTATTCTTGCTGCTAGGATTGGGAAGCATTCGTGGAGAAAATGCCATTGAATTGGGCCTTGAAGAGTATGAAGAATTCTAGTAACTGGGAAAGAGAAAGAAGAGAAGAGGAGGAGAGGCATCTGAACTTGGGTCCACAAAATCAGAAAAGGGAAATAAGCTGTTATTCAGTAATGCAGAAGGGTCTCGTTCTGCAAGAGCATAGAGTTTGCTTCTCAACATTTGGAATATTTACTGCTGGTGATTCTCAGTGACCTATCGAGTGAGGCTAAATTTTCTTGGCAATTAAACAATTCAGTGAAGTACATACAGTATGAAAATTAAAATAGTATGAAATACGAAATTAAGTATTTTCATATAAATTCCATAGTTCTTCACAATATTAATTTTCCAAGGGTTGTCATGCTGTAAAGATTTTGTCATTTAGTTTCTTTCAGCCAACATTTAGTGAAGAGGTTTAGATTTTTTTTAACTGGCTAATTTTCATGTCATCTCTGTATTACTGTTACATTTGTTAAATTTTATTTTTTATTTTTGTGCTTACATCCTAATTATGCAAAAAGGATCAATGGTTAAAAATGGTTAATTAGGGAAGTGGACATTGAGTGGGATGGAAATAGTAAATACAAGAAGATATGTCATAAATAGGACCCTGGTGTCATCAAACAATAAAATCTGATAGGTTCTGGAACAACTAATTATGCAAGTATGATGAATTTACTACAAATCTAAAAAGGAAAACTAGAAATAGGGTAAATGATGATACCTATTGGAAAAATCAGATTTTATTGGGCTAGCAGTCCACCAATAGTCTCTGCCTCCTCTGTTGTCTGTTATAAAACTTGGTCAGTCTTGTCTGTCATGATACATGGACAGATAGATAGCCTTTCAAGCTTTCACCTTTTTTTTTCAACAGAGCACAATGACCTCTCTTATAAACTATCAACAAATTTAAAGGCAAAAGAGAGAAAACAGACTGAGACATTGGCAAAAATTATCATGCCATTTGACCCTTTTGGTGAGCAGACATCATTTCAATGGAATGCAGTAAGAAAGAACAATAATATCATGGATGTGTGCCATCAGATGCTTTGTTTTACAACAGGAAGAAAACATTGAGGATACGTGTATGAAAATAAGCAGTTTACATGAAAGTCTGAGGAAGAATTGCTCTGTTCTTTTAGCCACTAATTTTGGTATTACTTTAAAAGGAATATTTTATTTAGAAGAAGGCAATTTAGCTATTTTGTGATTTTCAAAAGTGCATGGGGATTAGGATTCATAGATCATTGAAGTGTATGACAAGAAAGGAACTGTTAAGTCAGTGAAAGAATTTACACCTGTATAACAATTCCTGCACCACTTTATTTGCAGAGATCAGCTGGCATTCAACAATAAGACCAAAAATCTTGATTCCATGTTGAATAGAGTTTTGAAAACAAGACTATGTACAATCTTATTTATTCTGTACAATTGCACAGTCATTTTCAATTGCATATATTTCTTTGGGAAGGGAGTACCTTATTCACCAAAAGTATGCTAGCTTTTGAGTGGAAAGGATGCGATAAAAATGAGTCCATTTATGTCATTGAAAATGGCAGAAGAAATACCTTTGGATGATTTCAAGGAGAATGCTCAGTTAGATATAATAAAAATCTGGTAGGTTCTGGAAAAACTAATAATTCATTTATTATTAGTTTATTTATTTATTAGTTTATTATTTATTAGATATGTATTCAAGATAATAAATATCTTGAATAGTGTGAACCTATTATTTTCTGAACACAGTGTGGGCATTTTTAACTTGAGGACAAGCTCTCAGTGTTACTTAGGACACTATGGTAGGTAGGGACTTGAACACTTTTTATCTCATTCTCATCCTTTAGTGAAGTTCTTCACCCATTTTGAAAAATAATCCAGTAATATGTTATTGAAAATGGGATGACAAAATATGAAGAGATGCTATCTAGAACTAAATGAAACTAAACCATGTATTGAGCTCATGCTTTGCTGTTGACTGCTGGTCTTGACTGCTCTCAAGTGTGTACTTAAAGTTTTCTGCTGTCCAGTTGAACCTGACAACAATTCAGTTAAGAGGATACAATTTCTCACAATGTAGGCATTTTCATGTCAATTATGCCAATATGACTTTTTTAAATCATCATTTTGCTGTCCATCACCAAATCTTGAAAATGTGATCGATATGTCTCTTGATTTAATATTTAAGGCTGCACTGCTATGGAAAACAGTTTGGCAATTCCTCAGAAGGTTAAACATAGAATTACCATATGTCACAGCAATTCCATTCCTAGGTGTATAGCCTAAAGGATCGACAGCTAGGACCAAAGCAGATATTCATTCACCAGTGTCCACTGCAGAATTATTTACAATAGCCAAAAGGGGGAAGCAACCCAAATGTCCATCAACAGATGAAGCGATAAAATATGTATAAGCCATTCAATGGAATAGTATTCAGCCATTAAAAAGAGTGAAAACTGGTTCATCCCATGACATAGATGAAACTTGAAGATACCATGTTGAGTGAAATAAGCCAGACACAAAATGACAAATATTGCAGGATATCTCTTATATGAAATATTAAGACTAAGAAAATTCATAGAGGCAGAGAGCAGTGTTTTTGTTAACAGGGGTGGGGATAGAAATGAATGGGGAGTTATTACTAAATGAGTATTCATTTTGGTTTGGGATGATGAAAACAGTTTGCAAATAGCAGTAAAACTCACATAGCCATACAGTAATGAAAATGTACTTAATGTCAAAGAATTGCCCGCTTAAAATGGATAAAATGATTTTTATGTTATATATATAGTTCACCACAATTAAAAACAAAAAAATAAAATTTGAAAAACAAAATTTAGAAAGTAGTCTTTTGCGAGAATTTGTTTGCTCCAAGGTCCAGAATTGGTTGACCGAGTCACTATAGAATTGCTGCATATTTCTACTACATCTTACACTTTTCCCCATTTCACTTGGATCCAGCCGCCTCACAGGCCTCATTGATGTTCTGTAAACTTGCCGGGCACTGAGTCTTTACTCTGGCTGTTCCTGCTGCCTGGAATGCTCTTACTCCAGATAAGCACTTACCTAAATCTTCACCTTCTTTATTTCTTTAGCCATAATTCCCCTTATCAGTGCGAACTGCTTTGAAAACTCTAGCCCTTTTTGCTTCATGCTGATTCCTCTTATTCTGTTCTTCAATTTTAGCAGATAATATTTTCTAATATACCAAATAATCTACTTACTTGTTATGTTTATTGATTGCCATCTTCCCCCTTTAACATAAAAGTTACTCAAGGGCCAGGGACTTTGTCTTTGTATCTACAAGACCTGATATATTTGCGCATCTAGAATATTTCTTAGCAAATAGTAAGTCTTCAAAACATATTTGTTGACTGAGTTGATTATTTACCAAAGAGTTGTAATTATGAGTTAAAGTTGCATAATTTAATAAAAATACTTAGTGTGCAAAGAAACCAGGTGGAAGTGGACACTCACAAATGGTCTAAGCTGTCAACGAGACAGATGCAGATTCCTCTATGAAAGAATGAAAATCAAATAATCCTTCTCCTGATATTTAATAATTAATACTATTTGCAATAACCAGGCTATGATATAACATCATGTTTTATTTTGATTAGTTTGTATCATGATACTATCTTTGTTTTTAATTTGGGTAAAATTGGTGTTCTTTTTTCCCCAAACATCCTTTAGTAGTTTGCATATGTTAAGTATTTGAGTAACCCTAGCATAGTTTATGTAAGAAGAAACCCTGGGAGGTGGAGTTAAAAACAAAAGTTTAGGCCATATTGTGAAGAGAAATGATTTCAAATAGTCAGAGGGAATTAATGAGGAACAACATCAGGGTAATAACAAGGAGATGACTGATGCGAGAAAAATGCAGATATTTCCCAAACACCTAGTCTAACTTGGATATTGAGTTGTCCTCTTATACGATTTTATGTAAATATTTGATGTGTTACACTTATTTTTGATTAATCATATTTATATTACCAGGTTATCCAAAGATACACGGATGGACACTGATAGATAAAATAAAAAATATTACCACTATCAGACTATCTATATATACATAGATATAAAAACAAATACAGATACCAATATAGATGCAGATATAGACCCAACCATTCCATTTTTGTTGAGCTCAGAATTCTGGCAATGTTTTAGAGGAGCAAGGTAAACAAGTTTACTGCTAAAATGTGCATTTGAACTAATTGTCTAGTCTACTTATGTTAGCCCACCCACTTGGGTTCATTTGTTAAATAACTATTACCTTGCAAAATACAAACACAATCACCCTAAAGAACTAGCACCAAAGGCAAATAATGAGACTGGAGACAAACATGGCATGGCTTCATAAGTAGTATGTGGAAAGAGGAATTGGAAAATTAAGGAATGTAACCCTAGAATATGCTCAGATGGATAGAACATGTGAATATCCTTAGGAAAATATAGAGCAACCTGAACTTCTATTCCAAGAAGACCAGGTCTTGTTGAGTAATGTACCAGGGTTTAGAGCTCCCAAATGAGAGGCTAAGTTGGTGAGGATAGCTGTGGAATGAATTATGCTTGACTTAAGACCATAGTACTCAAAAGTGGCCAAGGAATGGGGTTGTTTTCTGTTCTCTGTCCCAGAACTTCTCTGTCTCCATTTATTTTTTTTCCTAAGTCTTCTCTCTCTGTCTTAAAGAGAAATGAAAATAGCAATCATGTTGGCACAAAGTGAACAAATTAATCATAAAAATATAGAACTAGTATTGTCAGCATATTTGGGGACTGGCTGTGAGATAGTTTGCATGGGTGTTGATGACGGGCACTGATGTTAGCTAAGAGAACTATGATTTTTTTAAAAAGGCCAAGAAATAATTATACAATCCTCCATGATTGGTACTGGCCTGTTCTCTTTCAAAGTTTATCTTATTTCAAACTTTGAGACAAATTTTGAAGGAGATTTTAATTAAAATCAATTACAACTGAGGCAACTGAGTATCTAGGAATGTTAAGAAACATTCCTAAGGAATAAAAGGCTTTCAGAGATTATGTTCTAATGCTAATTCCTTTGGATTTTTCCCCTGAAACTCTGAGTTATAGGAAATATAGCTTCTGTTAAACGTTTTATTGGGCTCATGTTTCATGGATTCAGGAACTTCTAAAAACATCCACAGAAGGGTGGTTTACATGTCACTTTCTCAGGCAGACCTTACCTGGTCATCAAGACTGGGTTAACTAATTTGTTTTGCAATTTTAACAGTTTTACCATAGGCAACCCATAATTGATGTGCCCCTGGTAACTCTGACCTCACAGCAGATGTTATTTCTTCACTCATTTCTCCTCAGACTCTCTCAGAGGTCACAACTCCGACAGTTCCCAAATACACTTATGACTTCCCTCCTATCCCTCTGCTTAAGGACAGTCTCTGTCTGCAGTGACCTGTGGGGGTTGGGGGGGGTGGGGGCAGACCAGAATTCCAGGGATTTAATGGCCCAAGAACATCCCTCAACAAATGAGGGCCAAGACTGTTGATAAATACCCTAGCTTATCACTCTTCAGTGAGCCAACTCAGACATATGTTCTACACAGTCGTTCAGAGTGGCCTAGGGAGATTGAGCTCCAATTATACACAGATGTATCATTAAGTCAGTTTAGAACCTTTCCTTTCATCTTTGTCTCACTTCCCCACTCCCACACTGTTCTGCCTGATCATCTCCCAAATAAAGCTTATGCTCCCCAAATCCTTGCCTCAGTTTGCTTCTGAGGGAACCACACTGAGATAGAACTCATTGCTCATACTTCTCCCCCACTCCTCCTTTACCTTATGTCAGCCCTGCTGGCTTCCTTACTGTTTCTCAAATCCACAAACCCAGAGAAGCCTTCAATTCCCTAAATTTAAATTTCCTGCCTAGAAATATTATCCATGAGATTCCACAAGATATAAATGTTTCTCATGTTTTCATTTCTCTCAGATTTGTGTCCAAATGTTACCCCATCAAAGAGGCTTTCTCTGACCACCCATCTAAAATAGTACCCCACTTCCTCCTAGTCAATCTCTGTTCTCTTACTTTATTTAATTTGATATTATGGCTCTTATCACCTGCAATATCTTAGTTCCCTTTATTTACTTTACACAATATTTCTCCTTCTACCAAAATGAAGCTCCATGAGAGAAGAACCTTTGTTCTGTTCAGCAATGCATATCAAGTGTCCTTAAGAGTAGGTCGTGGGGCCAGCTGTAGCCCAGTTGGTAGGGCGCTGGTCTACCACATGGGAGGCCCCAGGTTCGGTCCCCAGGGCCTCTCGAATGGGCAGACCGCCTCAAGAAAGCAGGCCAAAGTGGGGGGGGCATGCTGCCATGGGCAAAGGCAAACCCCTGTGGGCAAAAAGGCAAGCCCCTGTGAGCAAGGGCGAGCCCCCTCGAGCAGGTGGGCC
>PVKH010036309.1:0-11611 GCA_004027955.1 Chaetophractus vellerosus | reverse complement strand
AAAAAAAAAAAAAGTCAATTGATTAAACTCCCCTATTAAAAGGCAGAGATTGGTAGAATGGATGTAAAATCATGATACAGCTGTATGCCGTTTACAAGAAATTCACTTTCGGATCCCAAGGGAAACTAGAAATTATCTTGAGATGAACGAAAACAAAAACACATCATACCAGAACTTATGGGATGCAGGTAAGGCAGAGCTCAGAGGGAAATTTATAGCTCTAAATACCTACGTTAATAAAGAAGAAAGATCACAGGTCAATAACCTAACTTTACACCTAAAGATACTAGAACCAGAAGTGTAAACTAACCCAAAGTTAGTAGGAGGAACAAAATAATAAAGCTTAGAGAAGTGATAAATGAAATAGAGAATAGAAAAACAGTAGAAAGAATCAACAAAATTGATATTTGTTTTTTAAAAGATCAATACAATCAACAAACATTTAATCCACCTGACAAAGAAAAAGAGAAAGAGGACACAAATAACTAAAATTGGAGATGAAAGCAGTGATTTTACTACTGAACTTACAGAAATAAAAGTGTTTATAAGAGAATAGTATGAACCAATTGTATGTCAACAACTTAGAAAATGTGGATGAAAAGGATAAATTCCTTGAAACATAGAAATTACCTAATCTCATGCAAGAAGAAACAGAAAATCTGAACAGATTTATAATAAATAAAGATATTGAATCAGTAATTAAAAATTTCCCAACAAAGAAAAGTGCAGGACTGGATGGTTTCATTGATGAATTCTAGAAAATATTTAAAGAAAATTTAACATTTAACAGTCCTTCTCAAACTCTTCTTAAAAATTGAAGAGGAGGGATTATTTCCTATCTCATACTATGAGAACAGTTTTACCCTGATATACACCACAACCAAGAGGGATTTGTTCTAGGAATGCAGGGATGGTTCAAAATAATAAAATCAATCAATGTAATACACCACATTATTAGAAAGGAGAAAAAACACACAATCATCTCAGTTGATGCAGAAATGCATTGGACAAAATCCAATATCCTTTCAGGAATAAAACATTCAGAAAAATAAAACTCAGAGGGAACTTTCTCAACACGATAAAGAGCAATTATGAAAACTCCCTGGCAAATGTCATACTCAATGGTGAAAGACTAACAGCTTTCCCCCTAAGATTAAAAACAAGACAAGGATGCCTGCTGTCACCACTGCTATTTAAAATTGTAATGGAAGTTATAGCCAGGCAATCAGGCAAGAGAAAGAAATAAAAGGCATCCAAATTGGAAAGGAAGAAGTCAAATGATCCTATTCATATATGACATGAGACTATATATAGAAAATCCCAAAGAATCCACAAGAAAGGTACTAGAACAAACAAACAAATTTAGCAATGTTGCAGGATTCAAGATAAATATGCAGAAGTCGGTTGGATTCTATATACCAATAATGAGCAATCTGAAAAGGAAATAAAAGGAAATCAGGAAAATTCCATTTACAATAGCATCTAAAAGAATAAAATACCTAGGAATAAATTTAAACAAGAAGGTAAAAGACTTGTACACTGAAAACTACAAAACATTGCGAAAGAAATTAAAGACCTAAATAAATGGAAAAACATTCTGTGTTCATGGATTGGTACACTTAATATTGTTAAAGAATCAGTACTGCCTAAAGGAAACTACAGTTCAATGCAATTCCTATCAAATTCAAAAAATTGTCAAATTCTTTTTTTGCAGAAATAGAAAAGCTGATCCACAAATTCATATGGAATAACAAGGGGTCCTGAATAGCCAAACCAATCTTGAAAAAGAACAAAGTCAGAGGACTCATACTTCCTGATTTCACAACTTACCACAAAGCTACAGTAATTAAAACAGTATGGTAGGTATCACTTACGGCCTCCGTCTAGCTGCCATCTTGCATCCCCTTGTGTGTGCGCGCCTAGTCTCAGCTGGTCTACCTGTGACCCCCTGAGCATCAACCCTAGTTCCCTGCGTGGACCCATTTCTGCTCCAACAAGATGAAAGAAACTATCATGAACCAGGAAAAATGCCAAATTGCAAGCACAAGTGTGCATTGGTGGGAAAGGAACTGCTCGCAGAAAGAAGGTGGTTCATAGAATGGCTACCGATCATAAAAAATTTCAGTTCTCCTTAAAGAAATTAGGGGTAAACAGTATCTCTGATATTGACGATTAACATGTTTACAAACCAAGGAACAGTGATCCACTCTAATAACCCTAAGTTCAGGCATTTCTGGCAGCAAACACTTTCACCATTACAGGCCGTGCTGAGACCAAGCAGCTGACAGAAATGCTGCCCAGCATCTTAAACCATTTTGGTGCAGATGGGCTGACTAGTTTAAGGAGACTGCCCGAAGCTCTGCCCAAACAATCTGTGGATGGAAAAGCACCACTTGCTATTGGAAAGGAAGATGATGAAATTCCAGATCTTGTGGAGAATTTTGATGAGGCTTCCAAGAATGAGGCAAATTGAATTGAGTCAACTTCTGAAGAAGATGGAATTTGAAGTTACTTGGAGCTGCTGTTTGATATTATGACTGCTTTTTAAAATTGTTTTGTTTATGGATCTAATGAAATCTAGATCTCAAGCCCCTTGGACACTGCAGTTCTTTTCAGTTTTTGCTTATCCACAGTTTCATTCTTTGCAGCTAATTAAGCTGAAGAAGCCTGGGAGTAAAGTTTGAAAACAAACATTAATAAAGTTCTTTGCTAGTAAAAAAAAAACAAAAAAAAAACAAAAAACAAGCAGTATGGTACTGGCATAAGGATAGATATATAGATCAATGGAATAGAATTTAGAGTCCAGAGATAAACCCATACATCTAGTTGATTTTTGACAAGGGAGCCAAGTCCATTCAATGGGGAAATAATAGTCTCTTCAACAAATGGTGCTGGAACACCTGGAAATCCACATGCAAAAGAATGATTGTGAACCCCTACCTCTTACCACATACAAAAATTAATTCAAAATATATCAAAGACCTAAATATAAGAGCTAATACAATGAAATTCTTATAAGAAAACCAGGAAATACCTTCAGGACCTTGTAATAAGCAATACATTTTTTATTTTTCTTTTTTTAATTATATATCCCCTCCTTTCTGCCTGTTCTTGCCGTGTTCATTTTTGCATTCGTCTGTGTCTGCCCGTCTCCCCCCGCTGCGGCAACCCGCCGAGTCAGCTCGCCACGTGGCGGCTTGCCCAGCTCGTGGGGGCTTGCCCTGCCCGCTGTGGCCCACCCCGCCCGCGGTGGCCTGCCCGCTCGAGGAGGCCCTGGGAACTGAACCCGGGGCCTCCCATGTGGCAAATGGGAGCCCCACCAATTGAGCCACAGCTAGTTCCCAGCAATAGATTTTTAGATCTTACACCAAAAGCACAAACAACAGAAGAAAAACTAGATAAAATAGACATCATCAAAATTAAAAACATTGGTACACTGAAGGACATTATCAAGAAAGTGAAAAGCCTGCAAAATGGGAGAAATATTTGGAAACCATATATCTGAAAAGGGTATAATATCCAAAATATATAAAGAACCACTACAACCTCAACAATAAAAAGATGAACAACCCAATTAAAAAATAGGCCAAGAATTTGAATAGTCATTTCTCCAAAGAAGATATTCAAATGGCCAATAAGTACATGAAAAGATGCCTAACTTCGTTAGCCATTAGAGAAATGAAAATTAAAACTACAATGAGTTATCACTTCATATCTACTAGGATGGCTATTATTTTTTAAAAAATAAGTGAAAATAACAAGTATTGGCTAGGATGAAGAGAAATAGGAACACTCATTCACTGTTGATAGTAGTGTAAAATGGTGTAGCCATGTGGAAAAGAGTTTGGTGGTTCCTCAGAAAGTTAAACAGAATTACCATATGACCTGACAATTACACTCTGAGGTATATACCCAAAAGAATTGAAAGCAGGGAATTGGATAGATATTTCTACACCAGTATTCATCAGAGCATTATTTACAATAGACAGAAGGTGGAAGCAACCCAGATGAATGGATATACCAAATGTCATATTTCTATACAATGAAATATTTATGTGCCATGAGAAAATATGAAGTTCTGGTGCATGCTACAACATGGATGAACCTTGAAGACATCATATTGAGTGAAATAAGCCAGACACATAAGGACAGATAGTGCATGATTTCTCTTATGTGAGATATTTAGAATAAGCAAATAAATTCATAGGGACAGAAAGCAGAATAGTGGTTACAGAGGGGGTGGGGAGTTATTGCTAAATGAATATGACATTTCATTTGGGAGGATGAAAATAGTCTGGAAATAGTGATAAAACTTACATAATATCGTCAGTGTACTTAATGTCAAAGAATTGTCCATTATCTATAATATTCTGGGTAAATGACCATTTATCTTATTTTAAAAGATGTTTGGAGAAGAACATACAGGTTTCCTTAATGTTTATATAGCAGAAAATTTTTTCTCTGGCTAATTATAATCCTCTAGGCTATGGTTTAAAGCAGTTTTATTTTCTCTGTCATCAAGACTTGAAATAGTGTAGATTTCTAAAATAATAAATTAAAGCTTTATATGGACTCTCTAGTGATCCTTTCACTTACTTCAACCCATGTAGGCCCAGCTGGAATGGGCTAATGAGGAACATTGTAAACAAATGCTTCTTCTCTTTAAAGGAGTCAACAAGTAGAAGTCTTTAAAACTGAAAAAGGTTCTCAGCGAATAAATAATCCATTTGCCAAAGGCTGCCAATGCAAAATCACCAGAAATGGGTTGGCTTTTATAAAGGGATTTATTAGAGGAAAATCTTAAAGTTCTGAGGCTATGAAATGTCCAAATCAAGGCATCATCAGAGATGCTTTCTCACCAAAATTAGCTACTGGTGATCCTGGTGTCATACCCCTTGACAAGGCAAGATGGCTACCCATCTTTGCCGAGGTCCCTTCCTGCCCCTCCAGGCTCACCATCTCCCTGAGCTCAGCTGTGGGCAATCAGACATCTCTCCCTGGGCTTCATCTCCTTGAGCCTCTCGGGGATTCACTGTCTTTCTGCAGCTGTAAGTAAACCTGGAGCCCTCTCTTTCACATAGCAGGATCAAAATGTTAGAGCTCCAATTCTCTGTGTCTCTTCTTTGTGTGTGTTCTCAGTTTATATAAGACACAGCAGGGGCCGGCTGTAGCTCAATTGGTAGGGCGCCAGTTTACCACATGGGAGGCCCCGGGTTCAGTTCCTGGGGCCTCCTTGAGTGGGCAGACCGCCTTGAGAAGGCAAAAGCCCCTGTGGGCAGGGCAAAGCCACCACAGGCAGGGCAAGCCCCCGCGAGCAAGGCAAGCCGCCCACAAGCAGGCAAGGCCGCCACGCGGTGAGCTGACTCAGCGGGTCGCCGCAACGGGGGCGGGGGGAGTAGAGACAAGCAGACACAGAAGAACGCAAAAATCAACACAGCAAGAACAAACAGAAAGGGGGCGATATTAAAAAAAAAAAAAAAGACACAGCAAGTGGGCGGAGACCAACCTGGGTCACACCTCACTGATGTAATCCAATCAAAAGCCCTAAAGTGATCTAATCAGGTGATCTAATTAAAGGTACCTTAACTGAATTTAATGCCATCAATGGGCCTCACACCCACAGGATGGATTAGTTCTAGAACATGATCTTTTCTGGGAGTCACAAAATTCAAACTGTCAAAATAATCAATTACATTTAAATGACCTTTTAAAGTCTTTTCCTGAGGAGAGAGTAGTACTAAATTGGTTCTTCCTTCTAATTCCCTCTTGATCATTCATGAAAAAAAGTCTCAAGCTTCCTTGGCAGCACAGTAATGGGGATATCAGTAAATATTAACTTAAGCATCATTCTCAGCAGAGGAATTAAGTGAACTGAGTTAAGTGAAGTTAGTGCTCTAGTCAAGTAGGGAATAAGTAACAGCCCTTTCCCAGGAGTTTGTTTCCAGACCTTGACCTAGTGCCATGCTATCCCTGGCATGGATCTTCAGCTTTTAGATGGGCACTCGAGTTCCTTGTACAGTCATTCCCTCTAATATCTGACTACTTTCTTTTTTGTTTCCTTCAAAAAGGGAAGCAAAAGGATGGAAACTAATATTGTCTGCAATATTATAACGACTATGCTAGGGATTTGACAATACTTCCTTTAATATTAGCAGAAATCCTGGGAGGTAGATATTGTTCACCCGGCTTTACAGATGAGGAAACGAGATCATAAATTCATTAGTGTGGGAATCAAGATTGCATATCTCAGCCTGATTACAAAACCCATGTTCTTGTCACTGGATCAGTGTTGGAAACTGAATTGTGTCCTCTACATAAGACATGTTCAGGTCCCAACCCCTGATCCTGTGGGTATGAACCCATTTGTAATTAGGACCTTTGAGTATATTATTAGTTAAGGGGTGCCCAAACTGAATGAGCATGGGCCTTAACACAATATGACTCAAGTCCTTATAAGCAAAGGAAATTGGGCACAGAAGGAGGAAGCCACAAGAGAAGCAAGAAGCTGGAAGTCAGTGGAACCCAGAAGAGAAAGGAAAAATGCTGCCAAGTGCATTACCGTGTGATGGAAAAGCCAGAGAACCCCAAAGATTGCCAGGCAGCCAGAAGATACCACCCTGGGGAGGAAGCAAGTCTTCCAGCCTCTGAAGCTGTGAGTCAGTAAATTCCTGTTGTTAAGCCAACCCATTGTATGGTATTTGTTTTAGCAGCTGGGAAGCTAAAGCAATCAGTGACTTTCAAATGGTGTTCTCAGGAACCTCAGGGTTTCACAGATCTAAGTCTCTAGCTCTTCTTTCTCCACATCAACCAGAAGAGCTTCCACTTCTGGGCACTCTTAGAAAGTCTCCAAGATTTCTTTTGAAAATGATAGGGTAGGGGGAGTTCCATGGCTTAAAAAGGAAAAATCATCTAGCAAATCACTCCCTTAAATTAAGCAGACTTCTCAACATATAATTGTGTTCTTTACCCACTTCTACATGCAGACCGGTTTACCACTAACAGACCATTTCAATGCTGCTAGTATGCATGTTCTCAGGGAAAATGCTTAAAACAGAAGAAATGCTAGGTATCTGGCAGTAATAATAGCCACAATATATGAGCACTTATCATGTGCCATGATCTGTAATAGGTGTCTAATAAACATAATCTCATGCAGTCCCTATAACAGCCTTCCCCAAGGTAAGTAGTTGTATTCCCATTTCAGATTTGAGAGAAGTTAAAGAAACGCTAGAGGCAGAGCCAGAGCTGGATGCAGATTTGCCTGGCCCTAAAGCTCATTTTCTACATCTGAACACACAAATCATCTCCTCCTAAAAGTTATGACAGGGCAGTGTTTTATTCTTTATGGTGCCTGCATTTGCCATCTCATTTGACTGTGCTTGTGAGAGGGCACTACACAATGCAAGCACATGTGGGGATGGCAAAGCAGCTTGTCAGACTATACCTGGGAGGCACAGTTTAGTTCAGAGCACTAGATGGTACCCACTTTTCAGATAGTAGAACATTGAAAGTGGAAAATTCTGAGCTGTTACACCGTTTTCCAGAGTCGTTGGTGGCTACCCCATGCTAATGAGACAGTTCCTTTTAGCCCTCCTCTTTGTTTATTGCTGGCTGACAGGTGAGGTAGGCTCCCTTCACCTACCCAGAGCTCTCTATATCCCATTGCTCATTCTCACATTATTTCCTTACCCTTTCCTATGTTTTCCTGCTTTATACTTCCATATTAGTCTTATGAAGGCATAAATTGCCTAAATGTATAAATATATCCATTGTGCCATAATTACTAATTATGGTAAATTTCAAATATATGTACTTTTGAAAACCTATCATAAAAATTATAACATTCATATATGTTGTATTCATATATATTATATTCATATATATGACATTCTTATACTGAGAAAACACAAAGAAAATGAGGGGAGTTTTCATTTTTAAGTGTTTAAACTGTGCCTCCCTCTTTTTACTGGGGCAACTTCGGTGGTGTAAGGGTGGGGCTAAGGGAGATCTTGAGTGGAGTCTTGAACACTTGTAGATGTGCAAAACGTTTACTAGTGCAGGCAGTAGCTGATAAAGAGTGGAAACTCTGCTCTGGGAGCAAAATGTATTGAATTCAGTGCTGCTAGAATTCGACATGATTCTTCACTAGACATTTTGTCCATACCACTAGACAGGAGGATTTGTAAGAGATGCACTTTTGTTTCAGCATCCATTTTTCTAGTAGCATTCCCACTCTTTCCAACATCAGTTTTGGATTGCTGCTCCTGGGCTATTGATATTGAACATGAAAAAGGTAAACGAGCAGCTTGATTAATTCAGAACAATCAGGATTCTGAAGTGTATTTTTCTAATATTTGTTCCCTTTGGTTCAGCTGCCAAACAGCAGCAAGGGCTCACATATATAATAAAGCAGCTTTCCACAGGATTCAATACCAGATAGGAGGTGGAATTTGTTGGTAGGACATTTCAGGGGTATAGCCTCAAGAACTACATTTAAGAAATATAGCTTATCTGTCCAGTATTTTAAAAAAAGAACACATGTATATATATTAACTGGTGAATTATTTGGATTAAGTTTTCCATCTTAGAGCCCGAGTTATCAGTAATATAGGAAGACAGAAGAGAAACCAGTATGAAAGATCAAGAGGCAATTAAAGTACAAGATTTCAATGAGGTAAGAAATAAAAAGATAGTTTTTAGTTACATTTTCTAATACAGGTGAGGCAGACCCCATAAGGATCCTTAAGAATTACTGAAAATAAGCAAAAAGAGAAAGTGCACTCCAAGGAATAGTAAGTCTGCTGCTTTGATTGTGATCAGTGGTGACAGAAAGTAGTAGCCAGAAATAGTCAGTTATGAAGGATCCCATTAAAATATATTTATCTTAACACAGTGTGTTGAAATTGTTGGGATGATTGAAAGATATTGCTTCACCTAAGAATAAATATGAAAAATTAAAAATGATCCAATAATAATATAAACTGCAATTTACAGAGCACTTTCTATGCCCATATATGCCTATTAGTCAGGCATCATTATCCCTATTATTCAAATAAGGAAATTGAGGTTAAGAAAAGTTATGTATCTGGCTCTGGGTTCCAGTGTAGGTAAATAGAACAGGACTGGTAGAGCTCTTATCCAGTATACTTCCTCACTGGCCAAACCAAAATATTCAGTTACTTGTGTAGGCAGAACAAATATTAGCTCCATTTTACAATTGAGAAAACAGGCTTGAAGAGAAAAATATGTATCTTATGAGCTGTGGTATCATGAACTAGTTTTTCCAGGTTCTTATATCCCTGACATGATTTTATAATTGAGTTAGGCAGAAAATTGTTGTCAGAATTGATAGGAAATGCTGATTTTGTATATAGAATTAATTATGTAAAATGCTTTTTACAGATACTGAAAATGAGCCAAGAAAAAATTGAAATACTTGAAAGTGAGTTGTCAGAAGAGAGGGAGAGGAGAAAGCAATTGACATCTGATCTTAACACTGTACAGAAGGCTTTGAAAGTTGAAAGTGAGGTATTTGACATTTTGCCATTCAGGATATTATTTTTCTCTATTGCATTCCTAAGTTAGGGATTCCATGTAACTATTTGACTTTAAAATAAATCGAAGCTGTAGGATATATACAGATATTAACATATCTGGGTGACTCTGTGGTTTCACCAAACTGAATTCCAGCATTAATTTTAAAAAAAGTCCTTTAAGTAGCAGGTTTGGTTATTATGGTGGTCGTAGAATTATGGACTTGTCTCTTTTTTTAACCTCTTATCCTTCCATCTTGGAAATGAGACATAATTAGTATCTGTTTGAAGAGACAGCTGAAAGTAAGTACATGAATGTACAGATTATCAATTTAGGTGACTGTGACATTTAATTGGTTTGCAGGGTGGGTGGCAGCCAATGCAATACCCCCAAATCCCATCCTGATCCCCTAAAAGAATTTTCAGTGAGATAAGGAGTTAGGAAATCAATATCAATGTCACTTGCCCTTTTCCTGTGGTTTTGGGTAGCCACTGCCTACCTTTTCACCTTTTTGCCCAATGCCTTCCTATCGGCATTCTCCTCTTCCTTGGACCTCAAAGCCTTAGGAAAATACCAAGTGGCTCCTCTCCTGGAGTAAATTTTATATAACCTGTCAAATACTGCATATTACATGTCATCAATTTAGAAATTTGATAACAATCCACATCTAACTTAATTGTTCTCTCTCATGGATATGAAAAAAAATCAGGATTAGAGGAAGCCCTAACTGAATTCTAACAATTAATTAAGTCACTGAATATACATAGTTAAATAAGTCAGCATAATTAGAAGGTAAGAACATAGAGTTTGAAGTCAGACAGACATGGATTTGAATCTTAGCTTCACATGTTCCTGGCTTTGTGAATTTAGGCAGGTTACTTAAGCTCTTTGAGCCTTAGTTCAACAATCCTACTTGTCACGAGGATTAAAGGTAAACCACATAGCATAAAAAAAATAAATGGTAACTTTTAAAAATGTGTTTTAAAGAGTCAATTAACTATTTAATGCAAGAACTGCTGGAGAAATTACCTCTACCCAAGTCTTGCTGAAAAGAGGAATGACTCTAAAAGTCCAGTCTTCCAACCTGTAAATGATAGAAAATAAGAATGCTCAATTTAATTAATTGATTTAAGTAAAGTTTGTTTTAACTCCTAAGAAAGGAGTCCATCTACCAGAAAGATAAGTTGGAATATTTAAAACAAAAAAAATTGTCTATAAGGTCAATTTCAGGATTCATTTTCATAAGTATTAAACCTTTTATGGGGAAATAGTCTTATTTGATTCTGCTAAATATCTTAATTTCTTAATCAGGAATTGCAAAAATCAAAATCAGAACTTATATGCCTTTATAATGAAATTCAAAGTCTTCGAGGGGCAACAGAAGACAGAGACCATTTTTTAATAGCATATGACCTACTACAAAGAGAAAATTCTGAATTAGAAACAAAGGTGAGACTTAGTTAATAAATATTTAAATATTCAATGTTCAACATATCTTTAATGAGGGTAGGACATAAAAAATTAATTTTCAGTAATAGACAACTTGAAAATTGAAATTTCTTTTATTATTATAGAGTAAATTGACAAATAGTGTGGGTTATAAGTCAGCCTAAAGTTCAGGATAAGTATTCAGACTTCAGCCAGTACTTGGCACTTAGGATTTTTACTTTGAATCAGCTTCTCACAGTTTAGTTTTTGGATCACATATTTTTATGTAAAAGGTTTTCTTAAGTTTCTTCAACTTAAAAACTTAGAATCAAAGCATCTTTCTCACTTACATTGGAAATTAGGCTCATAATTAGAATTAGGGAAATGTTTCAAATGTCTTGACCCCAGTTTGTTCCCCAAGTTTAAAAATGGCTGCCAGAAGCAGGGCTAGTACAACACGAAATGGAGAGTATGTGTAATTTCTAGAGTCCCACCAATTAAGTTATCATCAGTTTTTCCTGGCTAAAATTCCTTTCTTCAATCACTCTTTTGAGCTAGATTAAAATGGTAGAAAGGAATGGAGGTATGATCGCTGTTTAAATATATTGAGTTACATTTTAACATCAAGTGTGAGGTGTAGGACTAAATC
>PVKH010036308.1:0-11611 GCA_004027955.1 Chaetophractus vellerosus | reverse complement strand
TAGTGAAGAGGGTCACCATAGAGGAATCATGATCAATCATCTGAACAAGTCTCTCCCATTTCAGGAACCCCTGATACACATCTACGTATCTATCTGTCAACCTTTGGCAAATCACAGGAATCTGGGCCCCAAGATGGCAAGGGGGAGTTCTGACTGCTCTACTCATTCCACTGTGCTTACAAGAGTAGGTGTTCCCTAAATACCTGGTGAACAGGGGACCTCCTACCTTAGCCTTCCCAGATTCTCACTGCACCTCCACCTGAGGTTTGTGCAATAAGGGTTGCTTTATTCTCTGTGTGTTCTTTGAAGATCTCATCCCCCTGACACTGTCCTCCTGGCTGCATGGGTAAAGCCTGGCTCCATTTTACCTGTAGCTGGGCATCCTTGTGTGATCATATTGGAATAAGGCAGATTGGGGAACAGGTTACTCACCACATCTCCTGTTATGGGAGCATGGATCCTGCATTGGAGCCAGTAATGTTGGCAAGTCGAACTACAGTTGGATGATGGTATGATGGCTGAAATCAGATGTGGGGTACCCAGTGATCTGACCTGCATATACCAGCTAGTACCCCCATTCCATATTTCCCATTCCACTGAAGAGAAAAAAATCACCTTCTGATTGAACCTGAGTCCACTCACATTTTCAGTTTGTCCAGAGGTCTTCCATTCACTTCAGTGACTTGGAAGACTCGGTCATACCTAGAGGGAGATAATATGGCAACCCCCATCTCATATGCTGTGTATCCTCCCAGCTTGTGAGATTTAGGGTCACTGTCTGACTCCTCAACTGGAATGGGATTTTTTTCTGTTTCATTCCTCCAACTATGGTAATTTAAGAACGTACCTGTACAAAGAAGCACTCAGTCTATATTTGTTGATTGAGCACTACCAGCACCTTCTCAGATATTGGAATGGCCCTTGAACACTTCTCCCAGAGCCCATGGATCTCTGCTCAGAATAGACCCAGGATGGGGACCTCAAGGATGGAATCTTCAAACTTCTTTACAAAAGGGAAAAATCTAACTTTGCCTGGCCTTGGAGTAGGTGATGCTCCTTCATGGAGGATTGGAAATTAGCAAGTCTGAATACTGTCAGGAGGGGCGGCAGGGCAATGGACCTGCTGCGGGTGCAGACCATGATTTGCCAGCTGCCTTTCCTTTTCTGCCATTGGTGGGAGTGGCTCCGCAGACCTGCAGGCAGCTTGTGGCAAGGTGAGCAGTGGCAAGGTATGTTAGGCCCCCTCCTACTCACTCCCACCAACCTCCCCCTTTCAACTGGTGCAACTGGGGTGGGAGAGGCCTTGGGAGGAGGCAGAGCCCTGTACTGCCCAGAGTGCGGGGGCAGTTACTGTTGTCAAGGCATCCCTCCTGGCCCAGTGCTGTTCTCCATTTTGTAGATGAGCCACAAGCTCCAGCACTCAGGTTCCCCCAACTCTGGGGAATAGAACCCAACCTGAAGGTGGGGCTCAGAATCACTGCTCTGAGCCATCTCTGGTCTTGTGCTGACACTTGAGGATTGTCCTGGGCTGGAGCCCCCGGGGCCAGGTGGCCTCCTGAGTCCAGGCCCTTCTGGCCCTCATCTGCCCAACTTTGCCTTACATTTCCTCATAGGATTGGGTCTGTAACCTACTTTGCTATGGAGGAAACTGAGGCTCTGAGAGAAGGCAGCACATTAATTTGCCTGTCGTGGGTTCTGATGAGGCCCAGCAATGGTTACAAATCCCAAAGCCTTTACTTTGCACAAGAGCTCCGAGGAGGTAGCCTCTGAGCACAGCTTTGTGGGTGAGAACAGTGTGATAGTGGCCATTCTGAGCAGTGTGAGATGATGTTTCATTCATTTTTGATTTGCATTTCCCTAATAGCTCATGATATTGAATATTTTTTCATGTGTTTTGGGGTCATTTGTATTTCCTCTTTGGAAAAATGTCTATTTAAAGTCCTTTGCCCATTTTATAATGGAGTGCTTGCTCTTTTATTGTTGAGTAGTATGATCTCTTTATATAGAATGGAAATCTAACCCTTATCAGATATGTGGTTTCCAAATATTTCTTCCATTGAGAGGGCTGCCTTTTCACCTTCTTGGCAAAGTCCTTTGAATCACAAAAGTGTTTAAGTTTGAGGAGGTCCTGTTTATCCATGTTTTCTTTCATTGCTTGTGCTTTTGGTAAGGGGTTTAAGAATCCACCACCGACCACCAGGTCTTGAAGATGTTTTCCTACATTTTCTTCTAGGAACTTTATGGTTGTAGATTTTATAGGTAGGTTTTTGATCCATTTTGAATTATTTCTTTGTAAAAGGTGTGAGAAAGGGGTCCTCTTTCTGTCTTTTGGCTATGGATATCCAGTTCTCCCAGGGTCATTTGTTGAATAGACTGTTTTGCCCCCATTGGGGGTGGGTTTGACAGTCTTGTCAAAATTGCTTGACCATAGATGTGAGGGTCTGTTTCTGAACAATCAGTTTGAGTCCATTGGTCTATGTGTCTATCTTTATGCCAGTACCATCCTGTTTTTACCACTGCTGCTAAGTAATATGATTTAAAGTCCAGAAGTGAGAGTTCTCCAACTTTGCACTTCTTTTTAACAGGTTTCTGGCTATTTGGGGTCCCTTACCCTTCCAAATAAATTTGATAATTGTGTTTTCCATTCTTTAAAAAAAATGCTGGTAGAATTTTTATTGGGATTTTGTTGAATCTGTAAATCAGTTTGGGTAGAATTGACATCTTAATGATATTTAGTCTTTCAATCTATGAGCATGGAATGTTCTTCCATTTATTTAGGTCTTTTTAAAAAATTTCTCTTAGCAATGCATTGTAGTTTTCTGAATACAAGTGCTTTGCATCCTTGGTTAAGTTTATTCCTAAATATTTGATTCCGTTAGTTACTATTGTAAATGGAATTTTTTCCTGACTTCCTCCTCATATTGCGCATTACTAGTGTGTAGAAACACTACTGATTTTGTGTATTAATCTTGTATCCTGCCACTCTGTTGAAATAGCTTATTAGCGCCAGCATCTTTGTTATAGATTTTTCGGGACATTCTAAATATAGGATCATATCGTCTGTGAATAGCAAAAGTTTTACTTCATCCTTTATGATTTGGATGCCTTTTATTTCTTTTCTTGACTAATTGCTCTAACTAGAACCTCTAGCCCTATATTGAACAACAGGGGTAGCAGTGGGCATCGTTGTCTAGTTCCTGATCTCAATGTGTAAGCTTTCAGTGTTTCTCCTTTGAGTACAATGTTAGCTGTGGGTTTTTCATATATGGCCTTTACCATTTGAGAAAGTTTCCTTCAATTCCTATCTTTTGTAGTATTATTTTTCCAGAAAGCAAGCTGTATTTTGGTAAATGCCTTTTCTGCCTTAATCGGTAGGATCATGTGGTTTTTCTTCTTTGATTTATTAATATGGTGTATTATGCTAACGATTTTTTTGTGTTGACCCACCCCTGCATGCCTGGTATAAAACCCACTTGATCATGATGAATAATTTTTCTAATATGCTCTTGGATTTGATGAGTGAATATTTTATTGAGGGTTTATGCATCCATAATCATTAGTGAATTGGGTCTGTAATTTTCTTTTCTCATAATATCTTTATTTGGATTTGTTATTAAAGTGATAGCAGCTTCATAGAATGAGTTTGGTAGTGTTCCATCTTATTCAAGTTTTTGGAGGAATTTGAGTAAGATTGGTATAAAATCTTCTTTGAATGCTTGGTATAACCCACCTGTAAAATCGTGTGGTACTGGGCTTTCATTTTGGGGAGTTGTTTGATGGCTGTTCAATTTCTTTACTTGTGATTGGTTTGTTGAGGTCTTCTATTTCTTCTAGGGTCAGTGTAGGTTATTCATACATTCCTAAGAATTTTTCCATTTCATCTACATTGTTTAGTTTGTTAGCCTACAGTTGTTCATAGTATCCCTTCTGATCTCTTTTATTTCTGTGGGATCAGTAGTAATGTCCCATTTTCATTTTTTATTTTATTTATTTGGATCTTCTCTCTTTTTTCTTTGTCAGTCAAGCTAAGAGTTTGTCGATTTTGTTAATCTTCTTTAAGAACCAACTTTCAGTTTTGTTAATTCTCACTACTGTTTTTTCATTCTCAATTTCAAATTCATTCTGACCTTTGTTATTTCATCCCTTCTGCTTGTTTTGGGAATAGTTTGCTGCTGTTTTTCTACTTCCTCCAGTTGTGTAGTTAGGTCATTGAGTTTAGCTCTTTCTTCTTTCCTCTTGGCACTGCCTTCATTGGATCCCATAGGTCCTTATATGTTGTGTTTTCATTTTCATTCATCTCAAGATACTTACTGATTTCTCTCTCAATTTCTTTGACCCACTGATCATTTAAGAGTGCATTGTTTAATCTCCATATATTTGTGAATTTTCTTTTTTTCTGCCACTTGTTGATTTCCAGCTTTATTCCAATATGATCAAAGAACGTGCTTTGTATTATTTCAATCTTGTTGAATTTATTGAGATCTGTTTTGTGACCCAACATATAGTCTATCCTGGAGAAAGATCCATTAGCACTCGAGAAGAAAGTATACCTTGCCGTTTTGGGGTGCAGTGTTCTATATGTGTCTTTTAGGTTTGGTCCACTTATCATATTATTTAAGCTCTCTATTTGTTTATTTGTCCTCTGTCCAGATGTTCTATCCAATGCTGAGAGTGGTATATTGGAGTCTACAAATATTATTGTTGAGACATTGATTTTTCCCTTCATTTTTGCCAGTGTTTACCTCATGTAATTTGTGGCATCCTGGTTAGGTGCATATAAATTTATGATAGTTATTTCCTCCTGGTGAATTGCTCCTTTTATTAATATATAATATCCTTCCTTGTCTCATAAGTTTTGCTATTAAAGACTATTTCATCTGATATAAATATAGTTACTCCACATTTTTTTTTTGATTACTGCATGCGTGGAATTTCTTTTCCCAGCCCTTCACTTTCAATCTATTGGTATCCTTGGGTCTAAGGTGAGTCTTTGTTAGACACCATATAGATGGCTCATACCCAATGGTAACCCAGAGGGCCCCGGCAGGGCATGCAGGCCAGGCCAACCCTGTGATCCTGCCTTTGAAGCCTCAGCTCCTCCCCCTCCCAGTGTGGTGTGTGCAGAGGAGGGGCAGGAGTGTGGACAGGCCCTGGGCAGGAGAAGGGGGATGGGAGTGGATGCCTGGTGGGCTCATCGTGTTCATATCTAAGTCATGGCTGGCAGTGAGGACTTGGGGTGTCTCCTAACTGGAGACCTGGGGCTGAACCCCTCTGCCCAGGTATTGATCCTGAGCCAGGGAGCTGTCATTTCCCCTCTGGGAGGAGGAGTGAGGACAGAGTGTGTGCCTCATCTGGGAGGAGAACTTCATGTGGGCTTGTTCTCTTGGCTACTGCGTCTGAGCCCTGATGCCTCCAGGCCAGGCTGATGGCCCTGTCTTTATAGAGCTCCACCCACAAGACCCATGCAGGGCAGAAAGTCAAGGTCATCAACACCTCTTCCTTGACCACAGTGTCAGTGCATCATGCCACCAACAGGGGCTGGAGCAGGCTGGAAGTGAGATGGGAGCTGAGAGGTCTCCACACCCCAGGTCCCAAGACAGCCAAGGGGCGCTCCAGTACCAAGACCCTGCCAGGTGGCACCCCAGGCTCCCTCCCAGGGACTCCCCTCTGTTGGTGCTCAATCCCACTCCCAGAGGGATCTGGGCCCTGACCCCATACCTGATCCTCACCAGCCCACCCTTGACCAGGTACAATGTTTGATGTAATATCAGTAAAGAGACTTTATAATTATTCACCTTAATGTTAAATCATGACAGTTGTTGTTATTGATTAGCTCTTGGTTGTTTGCTCTACCTGACTTCAGGTGCTTCCCTGTTGTCCCACCTGCAGTCAGGTAGATTGTTCCTCCATACCTTCTCCAATCTTACTTATCCTCACATTTCCTGGGTGGCTTTTACTTAAAAAAGATAAGTGGATTTTACTATAAGATATTTTTCTGCAACATGCCTGCTCACAATGCTCACCACCATGATTCATCCAGTTCAGGTGACAGGTGGGCTTCATGTTTCTGAGTTGAGGCCGGAGTCTTCAGGGGTTCAGACTCTCACTCCCTTGGACCTTAACAGGCTCCTTTCCTCTTGCTATTTCAACAGGGCAGCAGGGAGCATCATATGTCCCTGAAGTTACCTACTGCCTGTTCTTCATTTGTCCCAACCCCACATCCATGTGAAAATGAGCCTGCTAAGGACATGGAGTAGACCAGCCAGGTGCAGACTTAACAAGGGTCCAGCAAACAGGAGGAGCCCAGGCAGTGCCTTGTGCTTGCCCACCTAAGCAGGGCGTGTTCTGTCACCTCCCCTTTCCTAGGGAATGATGGAAGCTTCATCCACACTCGAGAAGCCCTGGTCCAGCTGGTCAGCAGGTAAGCACATGCCCCATCCATGGCCCTGACACTGCAAGTTCTCATCAGGGGATTTGGGAGATCAGTTCGCTTCAATGGGTCTCAGGTGGGAAGACATATGTCACAGGGTTGGGAAGACATATATCAGGGGTGGGAAGACACATGTCACAGGGTTATAGTGAGGACCAAGGAGATGAGTCATGGGAAGGTCTGACACTGGCCTGGCCCTGCAATATGGACTGCTGGAAGCACCTGCTCTTTGTCACATTGAGGTCCCTGGGACACCTGAAATCGGTCAGGAGGGGGTGGCAGGGCAGTGGGCCTGGTGCGGGTACAGACCCTGGGTTTGCCTGCAGCCCTTCCTCTCTTGCCAGCGTGGGAGAACCTCTGCGGACCTGCAGGCAGCTTCTGGAAGTCAGGTCAGGCCCCCTCCCCCCTTCGCCACCCTCCCCCATTCCAGGTGGTGTAACAGGGGTGGGAGCTGCCCTGGGAGGAGGCAGACCATGGACAGACCGAGTGCAGGGCAGTTGCTATTGTAAGGGAGCCCCTCCTGGCCCAGTGCTGTTCCTCATTTTGTATATGAGCCACAAGCTCCGGCACTCAAGGTCCCCCAGCTTTGGGGAACTGAACTCAGCCCGAAAGTAAGAATCAGAATCACTGCTCTGAGCCATCCCTGGTTGTGAGCTCACCCTTGGGGGCTTATTCTGGGATGGAGCCACTGGGGCCAGGCGACCTCCTGAGTCTGTCCCTTCTGGCCCTCACCTGCCAGCTTTACCCTACACACCCTAATGGTATCTGGACACTCACCATCTTTCTATAGAGAAAACTGAGCCTCTGAGAAGTCACCATGTTTACTTGTGTGCCACAGGCTCAGACATGGCCATTGGTGGGTCCAAATTCCAAAATCTGTGCTTTATGAAAGAGCCAAGAGGAGGTGGCCCCTGAGTAGAGCCTTGAGGGTGAGAACAGTGTGGAACGGGGGCCACAGGAGGTGCACTGAGCAACAGGGGTTCTGAGAGTGGGCAGGGGTTTGATGGGTCCCAAGGTGAAGGAGTCTCTAGTGTGGGGGTACATGTGTGGGGAGCACTCTGCAGGGCATATGAACAGATCACACAGGGCTCTGATGCCTGGTGAAGCAGTTGGGGGCACTGCAGGGAGGGAGTGGGCAGGGGGACCTGATACAGCAGGCTGTTCCACCAGATCCACAGCATTCCAGAGCTGATGATATCCAAGAAGAAGTGACTTTAATGCTGCCCTTAGAAGAAGGGCCCTGAGTTAATGCTGATTCTTCCAATTTAGCTGAGTTATTTTTTAGCCTTGCTCTAAGATTGGCATTCTATTGTCTCTGGCTGTGATGTACCACACACCATGTGTGATCACACCCCATCATGTTTGTAATAAAGGCCTGAGGCATTAAAGTGGCCATGTACTGCTCCCTGTCACCTCTGCCATTTCCCCTCCCTCCTGCTGGTGCTTCACACTGGCCTCCCTATTCTTGGAAAACACCGGACCCTCTTCTGCTGATGGTTGTGACACCTGCTGCCTGGAATGTTCTCCCTCAAAATAGGCACTTGGTTCCCTCATTCCCCACATTAGAACAAATGCTACCTTCTCATGGAGGACTTTCTAGACTGCCTTCTGCAAAATTTCACTCACACTCCCTTCAGAACTTCTTATTTGCCTTCGCTGCATTATTTTCTCCACTGCTCTTAATTCCATCTGGCATACAATCTACATTCCTTTTTTGATTTTTGACTCTCTTCCTGCACTAGAACATGAGGTCCCTGGTCTGGATTACAAAGTACTGTATCCTTAGACCCTCAAAAAGTGCCCAGAACATATTAGGTGCTCAATAAATACATGTTGGATAAAGGATTTAATTAATACCACTCCAAGTGCTCCATTTACAGTGGAGAGCCCAATTTTAAGGTCTTCATTTTTCCTTTAACTCTCTTATTTTTTCATTCAAACTTTATTTCAAATTCAAATATAAAATAACAGAAAAGGGCAGATCAATAGGGTGTAGAAGCATTACTTATAAAAGTTCTTTCAGGCACTTTTATCTCATCTAATTCCAGCAACTAACTCAATTGTTCCTCTAGTGTTTGGAAAGATACACAGATGAACACAGATTAGTTAAATGACATATTCAGTGTCCCCTTATTAATGAAAAAATGACAAAGGGAAAAACAATGCTTAATCATAGTCATATCTCACAAAAACCTAACCCCATATTCTTTTTTGACCTTTAGCATTAATATAGTACCTTCTTTGTTTCTGTTACAAGAACATTATAGTGTTATTGTTAACTATAGTCTATAACTTTCCCATGTATCACCATGTTCTTAACACCTTGGAGTAGAAGAACATTCGGTATTTATGTTATTAACCACAATCCTCATCTACTGCCCAAATCATTCTTATACATTAATGATATTTAGTCTTCCAACCCATGAGCACAGGATACCTTCCATTCATTGAGGTCATTTTAAAATTTCTTTTAGCACTGTTTTATAGTTTTCTGAATATAGGTACTTTGTGTCCTTGGTTAAGTTTATTCTTAAATATTTGATTTTTTATTTGCTATTGTAAATGGATTTTTTTTCTGACTTCATCCTCAGATTTCTTATTAGTAGTGTATAGAGACTATTGCCACTAAGCATGGATTATACTTTACATTGTACTTTACCTTCTCCCCACTCAATTCTGTAGGTTATAGCAGGATATATAATTGCAATGTCTTCAGGACAATTCCAAATCCTGAAAATGCCTGTTTTTCCCTTTCCCTGCCTTCAGCATCTCCAGTGGCCACTGTTTCCACATCCATGATATAATTTCTTCCATTGCTAGTATCACAATAAGTCTATAGTAGAATACCAGTAAGTCTACTCTAGTCCATATTTAATCCCCAATCCTGAGGATTCTGGGATGGTGATACCCACTCCACCTCTAATTGAGAGGAGACTTCGATCCCATATGGCTGATGGATGAAACTCTCTTGCTTGAAGTTGTAGGCCCTCCCAGTTCCTTGGTGTGGTGGTTGTCCATCCTCACTTCCTTGTTAGTTGTCCTAGGTGAGTCCAATGAACTGGAGAGTAGGTGTTGCAACTCCATTGAGGCTCAGGGCCTGGCTGGCACATTGACAGCCCAGAGATTCAAGTCTTTTGAATGTACATCTACACACTCCAGCACCAACTATAGGTTCAAATAAAAGGGAAAGAAGAGGCAAGTGTAGAGAAGTCACATCTGAGTCTAACTCTGTCACACTCAGGAGCACAAACACCAAAGTAGGGCCCACTGGCAAGGAACCAAACTCCAGAGCTATCTGCCATGACTGTAGGACCTGGGTATCTCCAGAGCCCTCAGGAGCCCAACTATTTGGGGTAGTATCTACTTTGGCAGTCCATGATATCCTGCTGAGACATGCATAAGTGTTACCTCTCTAATGACCTCCCAACTCACTTTGAAGTCTCTTAGCCATATACACTCATTTGTCTTTCCCCTTTCCCCGTTTTATTCAAGGTCTTTTTCCAATTGCATCACCAGCTGGTGCTTGGTAGTAATCCCTCAGTGCCAGGGAGGCTCACCCCTGGGAGTCATGTCCCATGCTAGAGGGTAAGAAATGCATTTATATGTTGAAGATGGCTTGGAGAAAGGCCACATTTGAGCAACAAGGAGGCTCCCAGCAGGTAACTCTTAGGCACCTTACGACACTAGGCTAAGTTGCAATTTCAATAGCAATGGCTCATAAGCATAGTCATCAATATCAAGGGCCCATCAATGGGCCATCTTTCTTCACTAGTCATTGCACCTGTACATGAGAGATTGTTGCTGTTCCACTAGAGAATGTGGCAGAGCTCCCCAGGATGGGAATTCAATATTCTTTCAGTTGTTATGTGAATCTCTACCCACTGTGGCAATGCCCCATGAACATTTGACTACATTTATATAACTTATATGTATGCCCAGGTGAACTTCCTCCCATGTATGCCCCATCACTGGCATGCCACACTAATGATCATCCGCTGCTACAGTTGTAACTTTTCTGTGGTTCAAAACCTCTTCAAAAATGAAGCCAAGAATATCACCAAATACAATTAATAGGAAAATGAAATAATGATAGATTAAAACATAAGAAATATAATGTATAATAATTGAGAAAAACTAAAACTAAAATAAAGTAAAAGAAATTGGGATATTAAAAAAGTAATGAAAAATACTTTTAAAAATAAAAAAAAATAAAAAAAATTGTTTTGATATTTTGCCTTTCATCACTGTAATTTCTGTTTTCCTGTATGCACAGTGGCATTTTCTTCCATTTCTTCTCCAGTGTCTTACTTTTTTTCATTTTGCCTTCATAGAAGTCTTAGGTCACAATAAAGTCACAAACTCCACTGAGTTTTTGCTTCACTCAACATAAGGTCCTCAAGTTTCATCCATGTTATCCCATGTGTTAGTACTGTATTCCTTCTTAAAGCTGAGTAATATTCCATTGTATGTATATACCACATTTTGTTTATCCATTCATCTGTTGATGGGCACTGGGGTTGATTCCAACTTTTGGCAATAGTGAATAATGCCACTATGAACATTGGTGTGCATATATCTGTTCATGTCCTTGCTTTCAATTCTTCTGGTTGTATACCCAGCAGTAGAATTGCTGGATCATATGGCAGATCTATAGATAGTTTTTTTTGAGAAACCACCAAACTGCCCTCCACAATAGCTGGACCATTCTAGATTCCCACCAGGAAAGGATGAGGGTTCCCTTTCCTCCATATCCTCTCTAACATTTGTAGAGCTCTGTTTTTTAATAGCCATCAGTCTAATGGGTTTAAGATGGTATCTCATTGTAGTTTTCATTTGCATTTCCCTAATAGCTAGTGATGTTGAGCTTCTTTTCATGTGCTTTTAAGCCATTTGTATTTCTTATTTGGAGATGTGTCTGTTCAAATCACTTGCTGTAATGGTTTGAGTTTGAATTAATTATGAATTCCAAAAATATAAATTAGATTATGTTTGTAAGCTCATCTGTTCATCTGGGCATGATTAAGTTATGAGTAGGGCGTTAATTGCCACGTCAGTGAGACGTTGAGCCCCACCCCTCGGTGGGGGTGGTCTCAAGTAGAAGCAGAGATTAGAGAGAAGCAGGGAGGAGATTTGGAGAAGGAGATTTTGAAAAGCAGTTCTGATGTTGGAGTGAGCCGATCG
>PVKH010036307.1:0-11611 GCA_004027955.1 Chaetophractus vellerosus | reverse complement strand
CTTCGGCTCTTATGGTATACTTGTCCATTCTGATAAGCTATCTCTACTGGCCTGGAACTGATTTATCACCAGGTGTTGCTTCTAGCAGTTCTATAGGGTTCCTTCCATTTCCTCAGAAAGTCCCTGCAGGTCAATTGTTTTGTCTTCTGGAAAATCCCTTCTTGGAAATGGTCCCTGCTGGCAATGCTCATGTAGTTGGCCATTTTATTTTACTTAACAGTCCCCCACAGGAGGGTGCTATGATTTTCTTTTGAAACACAAAATATCTCTGTACAGTCACCCCCCTATTTACCAAAGATAACCCCTCCAAAGATTATTCTTGATCATAAAATAAGGCTGGTCTCATCAGATTCGGCCTGATTGTTTACGTAGATGTAGCAAGAATAGTGATGTACCACGTAGGCCACCTGAGGTTTGCTTTGCAGGAGGATTTCATAAGGAACCTCCCCTTGGGCTTTTTAAAGCCCCTGGAGGCTAGGAGCCAAGCCAAGACCTGGACACCAGATTTCACTTGCAGTACCTAGAGGTTTGTGTGAATTCCTCTTTCTCAGGGTCTCTAATGTAACGTAAGTTTCCTCTGCTGCCAGAAAGTGACCTTCCATACTGACTGGTAAGGCTGGGAACACTGGAGCCAGGTTCCTGGCCAATTTTTCCAAAAGGATTTTGTAAGCATTGCCTCCAAAGGAAGTATAGCTTCTTAAAAGTCTCCGAGCATGAGATGAACATCATTCTCGACTATGACACACCAGTTAAAGCCTTGGTTATGTAGCCACGGTCTCCAGTCATGCCCCCTTTACAAGGAGAGCCTATGCAAACAATTATACCACCACAGAAATAGGAATATTCAATGAGAGTTTCTGAATTCTCAAAGGGTAGGACAGGGAGAAAAAGATGAATGTTTTGTGAATTACAGAGAGCTTAAAGGAAAAGAGTGAGGGGTTCCCTGTATCTAGAAAATAGAACATTAAAACATCAGGAAGAATCCAAACAAGCTATTATCATTTTTAATCAGTTTATTCAGTCCTATAATTAATTCTTGTTCTGCTCCATCCAGTGTTAGTATCGGCTTCTTCGCTAGAATCCTAGAGAACTTGGCTCAGTCCGGTGGTGTGGTCTCAAGGTTATTTATGCACGTCATTGGAAGCCTGCACCCCAGAGCACCTGGCAGAGCCCTTTCTGCTGAAGATGAAACCTTCTGGCCTGTAGCTGATGGCAAGCGTTTTCAGGGAGGCATCAGAATGAAAACCATCTACAGATGGCAAAAGACGTAAAATAGCCATGGCTAAGTTATTGTTATTTTACAAAAGTGACCATCTCATGAGATGGTCATTAAACATTATTTTAAGAATAATTGAAATTATGACCAATGATATCACTGTTGTATAATATCAGGCAGATCAGCACTAGATTCCTCGTAGGCAGGGCACTGATAAGTCTCTAGGAACTTGACAAAATTTCTAAAATGTTTGTAATTAATAACCTTTTACCTGGAGAAATTTAATCAACAGAAGGTTAGAATATCGATTTTACTTGACAGTATATCCCATGTGACTCATTACATATCAAATAACCCTAACTATTTCTAGCACCTCTCTTTTTTCACAAGGTAGAAGATTAAATCCTTTGTGATTATCGTCCAGGCATCCTATGGAAAATTCCAAAGGCAGTTTGAGATCAAGAAGATGCCATTTAGGGTTTGAATGTGGCAAAATGTCCAAAGTTGTCAGGTTTGAACATTTTGTTAAATAGGAAAAGAATATTTGGTTCTTAGTTAATCAAAGTGACAATAAAAGATTTAAAAAGTAAGTAGAGGATTTTAAATGATTGTAAAAAACACCTAGTACTTTCAAAAGTGAGTAAACTTGTTCTCTAAACAATAAAGGATGATAAGGTTAAAAAATATGGACTCTTTGCCTTTTAGATGATTACTCAGATTGCTAAGAAAAACTGTTTACAACATCTTACTAAGAGTAGACCAATAAACCAAAAAAACTTTGTCATTTAACAGAGAGACAAACAAATTCTAGTTTTGTATGGAAATACTAGCTGATAAGAAACTCCTTAAAACACTTATAAGCCTATCAAATCTTAGCAAACCTTAACCACAACAGATATAATTCCTTTTCTACAAACATTCTACAAGTTTCTTTATCTACTCATGTTTTGTCCAACACCTTCCTGTTTCTTATTTTGCAACAGCCAGTCATTTTACTTTAGGACAAAATGACTCTCTTTTACCTTAACAAAAACACACCAGGCATACCTTAGATATTTAAGTTAGCAAGAGCTTTGAAACTGTCATCAAGCCAACATCCTAAAAAACACAATTATTCTTAAAATAAAATTCATCAGAATAATAGCTCAATTTGGTTAAACACAAATTTACATTTTACAACAATTTAAGCATCTAATAGATATAATGCTAGCTTATTTGAAAAGTAAGCCTGTATAAATTTAGGAAGGACATACTGAAATAGAATAAAATCACATGCTTGTATGGTACGTAGCACTCAAATCCAAAAGACATAGTTGTTTTTAATTAAGTAACAGAATTAAACTTATCACATTTGTCAAAGGTTTATCTCAATTACGTGAACTTGAATTTTTAAAAACACTTGGGCTTAGTTCTCTGAATACTCTTTTTTCCATTGGGAATATTAGAAGTTTGATTTCCTTAATTTCTGGGACTTTAGGTATATTAATTTATAAATAAGTGCTTTAAGCATAGACTAGAACTCTTTTAAGGAGCTTTATAGTTAATTTGGTAATACCATCTGGAGGTGAGAAAATATCATACATCAGGTACACAGAAAGAAATAACTTATAACTTCAATTTAATTATGAGTCAGACATGAAAACACAGAAACACAGGAAACAGAAATTTCATGAGTTTTTAATTTTTCAGTTGCCTTTTGTAAAGAATCCTTTAATGAAAATATTTTAGAGTTTTACAATTTCTTTGTAAACTCTGATTACCAATTAAAATGGCCGCTTGATTTGACCTTTTAATTTGGCAGCCACTTACCTCAAGTGCACCTCTGAATGTTCTCTGTAAGGGTCATTGCAACTCTAGGTTGTCTTTGGTGAGATTTTCCTATTTTGTTAGGTAGGCACAGCTTCCACCCCCATACTTGTGAACCTGTAATAAACTGGGGTGCCTTAGAGTTCGAGGGTCCCGTCTTTATCATTTCACTTCTGACCTTATATACAAAGATACCATCAGTAACAAAAATGGAACTGTGGACCGTACCGAAAGGTTAAGGACTCGGGCTCAAAATTTGAGCCTTCTCATCAACAAGAATGACCTGCTAACCTTTTGGACTAAAAGCTAGTGAGACCAGAGAGCTCAAACACAAAGAGGTCATTTTTTACACATCGACTTCTCCCCAAACAGAGATCTTTATACTCTCCCTCAAGTATCAGCAATTCCTGCCTCAAACCTCCTACCTCCATCCCCGTTGTAACTCACTGTTACATAAATCACAAAGTAATATTGTCTTGTTCTTTAATATCTCATGAAACTTGTGGTGAAATATATTTTGAACGTTGTAATTCCTCCTTCAACCTCATCTCCCTAAAAGTACATTGCAGCACTCAAAGAAAACTGAAGGGACAGAGCTTCTTGTGCAGGTAATTTGCAGTTCCAACACACCTGCTAGCTTAGTGTCAGTTTTCTCTCAAGGAAATATGTGGCTCATTGTTCATCACACCATCAAAAAAGATCCCTGGAAGAGCAGCTCAGATGTCTATAGATGGATACAATTTGTAAGCTCAAAGTCACTTTTTCAATATTTAACTTACAAGAGAAAAATAAGGCCTTTAGCTGTTATACTTGCAGCTTTTGTATTGATAACATATTTGATTACTTTTTGATGTGAATTATTTACTAATTTTCCCTGATGAATTTCATGGCCATAATGTGCAATCTGTCTTTTTGAGTTTTAATATGTTCCTTATCTGTGTGACTGAGATCTGTAAAATATAAGAACATTTGTTTAATACAAGCTGATGGTATCTTCCCAGTGAATAATTTCACTTCTTTTCTTCAAATATGATTTTTTTGTTTGCTCATTTCTTTAGTTTTTGCCTCCTCTGTGTCATTATGTTTTAGTTATGAATCAGTCTCATTTAAAGCAGGGGTTCTTAACCTTTTTTTTTCCACGGACTCCTTTGCCAGTCAGGTGAAAACTACGGACCCCTTATCCATTCTACAACAAGGACAAGGGTTTTACAACTATCGGTTGCGTTAACATAATGAGTAGATAAATCAGGGAAGGCTATTGTTCTCCTTAATATTTACTGAGAAACATAAAAAAGGAAGGCAGCAGAAGGCAGGACAGGACAAAATAAAACCCTGTGAGTTCAGAACCGTCATTTAATGTGAAAGGACATCTCAGCTCCTTTCATGTTACCTAACTGCATCACTCAGTATTCTTGAGTTTTAGTGCCTGTGTCCTCAAAGAAGTAATGGCAGCATTAACTGCCCTGGGGACTGGTGAGCTGCATCGTTTGGCTCCTCAGATGCCATCGATGGCTGTGAGTTAGCAGGGAAACTGCAGTGGGGCAGAGACGGTGGACCTTGTAGTCTCTCCTTGCTATAGTCCAATCTAAGAGCCATGGAAAATCTGTAGGATTAAACTTTCGTAAGCATAACTAGAAGTGTTTCTCCCAGATGAAGCCAGTTCCCCGGGCTAATTAACTGTCTTATCCAAGGTCACATTGTGAATTAGAGGGGTGGTGAAAATGCATGATTTCTAACCCCACAACGTATTTTTTTTTCCCCACTAAAACACAATAAAGTTACCTGATCTGCCAGGGCTGGGGGGAAGGGATGAGAATTTCAATTGACTACCACATACCTTCCACTGTTTTTAAGCAAGAGTTCCCCTTCTGCTCAACCATATAGAAATTTTCAAGGGTTAGTTGACTCAGTTTAATTTATCTGACTAGATTACCAAGTTCAGTTTTATCTATCATCCTATTCTGTTCTTTTTGAATTTCTTCATTATAATTTTATTCACAGATATACCATAAAATAAAAGTTTCCAATCTTAAAAAAAAAAGCAAGTGTTAGATATTATTTAGTCTGCAGTTTTGACTGCGGAAAAAATAATGATGTAAAAGCACTTCTTATTAACATCTTGAAGATCATAAAATTGAAATATTCAACATCAGACTTCCACCTTTTATGTATAATCATTAGTATCTAAAATATTATTATTTCAATATTCTGCAAATTTTCCAGAAAATATAGTAAAATCTCTGGAATAATATGACTGGGTACTGAAAATGTCTTTCCAAAGAAAATCCTTTATCACTTTTAATAAATTGTCTTTAATTGCTCTCCCCATTTCTTCAAGCTCAAAGTAATAGAACCCCTGTAAAACACATGGCAATTACAAAGCCATACATTCAGCTTCTCTCCTGGGTTCACAATCTACACTGTTGACACTTTTTCTCTAGCCTGGCATCCCTGAATTTCTTGAATTCTAACTTTCTTAGCTCCTAACTTATAAGAGGAGACATTTTAAAATCTGTCTAGGAAGCAAACATAAGCAAACATAAGCAATTGGATATAGGCCTGAAAACCATGTGCAGGCTAACGGTGCTATGAAAATGTGTGACACTTGCCATCACTCACCAAGTCCAACAATTGTTTTGCCAGGGCCAAACAAGTAGTCTTTGTGTTACACATCTTTATCCACTGCAATAACCTCGAGCTCCAAACACAGAAGAAAGAGGAGGGCCTGTGAATCTGGGGCACCTGATTTTGCTGGGAAAACTGCAATATTCCTGGACAGATTTTTATTCCCAATGGGGTTAGAGACCGTAGTGGAGCAGTGTTTGGAATTGACAGCTCTGGAGCCAGTGTCTCTGTGATGAAGTCTCACATCTATGTTCCATCTAGTGTACTCATTTGTGAAAAGGGGATAGATATAGGAGCTTGTTGAGATAAGCACTGAGCACAAACCCCACTGTTCTGGAAAGAGAACCTTTGCTTTGTCAGTGATGGTGCTTGAGTGAGGGTAGGAGGAGAAGATACAGAGCATGGCTGTGCCTCAAACAGCAACCATGGAGAACTGCGCCTCCTGTAGCAGACAAGCATTAAACGTGTCCCATATTATGAGTAGGACACAGTAACCAAGACCCAGAGGAATTAATTAACTTTGTAGAAGCCAGATACCTACGGAATGGGAGCATAAGATGCTAGAGTGCCAGTCAATACCCCTTCAGTGCTGACACATTTTTTTCTTGTTTCCTTGGAGAATGGCATCTTTTGTCTCGAAGGGGATTGGACATGCCCAGCCACAAGTAGTGTTGGGCCACTCTTCCAAGCCCTAGTTTAAACTTGCTGCATATTCCCAGGGTAGCCTTCTCCCACCATGGTCAATCATACGTATTATATTTTAACAACATAGATATAGGATAAACAATCACTAGAACATTTAAGATGACTCAAAATACTTTAAAGGTATTTCACTTTGGTGGGCGCCGGCATGTATTTTAACATTATCTGCTTGTACTCACAGAAATTTCAGTAAAGAAAAGAAAATACATTGAAGATTGCTGTCCTCCCTCCTCCATAACTGTACATACTTCAGCTGTGTGTGGCATTGAACCAGAATCACTAACAGCCTGAGCTTAACTGAGAACCTGACTTTCTTAGTGAGTACCTATATTTAGAAACATTAGGTGCCTTCACTGTTTCTTCAATGTTGGGTTTAAATACCTTCTTGGAGCAAACCAATTTTCTATTCAGTGTATCGTTCCACTACTCTGTCTTTTGTAAAAAGAAAAATGAACAAGATCTTCCCTGAGTCTCTTCTCACCTTTGAAATGCACTGAGCTCTTTCACATATCCTTTTCTTAGTCTTTTTTCCTTTCTCCTCAACGTGCCTGAGCTAGGATGTTGTGTTCTAGCTCTTTAAAATGTACACACCAACATTTTACATCCACCGAGTTACTTCCTCCCATTTTCCTCAATTTTACCTCCTACTCTTTGAGTCATGTATTAAGCCATCTCTCCTTTCATTCTCTCTCTCTCTCTCTCATACACAAGTTCTCCCTCTTCTTTTAAACTTTCTGTGTGATTCCTGCATTTCACTGCTTACCTCATCATTGCCCAGCGGAAAAGTCAATATATTTTCCAGATGGTGCTATGATTCAGTGTTAAGTCTTTGTACTTTATGAGTTCCTGTAGTTTTATAGAATTGAGATCTGGGCTACTGTGGGCTAGGATTAAAGGATTGCTCTTTACACCTGCTAATGCCCTTCTAAGTATCTACACAGAATTCTTCCTCTCTCTTGTTTCTGGTGCAGCTACTGCTGCCAGCACATTTTATCTCCTTTTATCCCTTACTTCTTAGGTGAGGTGCACCTCCATATTGCCCCTGTGAAACACCTGGGATGAAAAACCTCAAGTTTGTAAAATATTAATTTCTCTCGTCCATTTTTCTGTGTAATTTTAAATAAATTCATTAAATCATGATCCTAAAAATACAGTTGTCGTAGAAACTCTAAGCCAGTGAAACAAAGCATGGCATCATTTTGTTCTGGACTGATAGTTTGCTGATTGAGACATGTAAAGAAGAATGGAAATGTGCAAAGGACAGATTGGACTTAGGTCAAATGGGTTTTCTTTATGGAAGTTGATTTACTTAGCCCAAAGCAAAATCATCTCTACTAGGTTATAATAACATCGAAAGAGGAAAGACTCACTTAAGCTAATTTTTAGTTCTGGTGTGTATTCTTTTCATTTCACAGTTTTCCCTCCTCACAGCCTGCGTAACAGATTGTGCTGTGAGCCACATGTTGTGAATTATATTTATTACATGGGAACACTGGAAAACACTTACAGGATTTCAGCAAGAAAAAGAAGAGTACATATAACTCACCTAAACTGTGGAATAAAAATGACATTTATTTTTAAATAAGGTCTGGTTTGTACCAGAGCAAACACTGTCAAAATGGCGTGTTATTGAATTCCTCACTTTAGATGTAAAAAGCCATATTTTCATTTGCAATTTTTATTGTTGTTATTCCGATACAAACCCTTAAAACGTTAATCTGTGATGCAAGTAGAAAGGCTCTTAACTTGAAACAGCCACCAGGATAATATAATTGCATCTATAAACCTATAGTAAATATTTTGTTTAATCTTCCTCTCATGTAGACAAAACTCTAAATTTTGATGTTTAAGTGTTACAAAATGGGATAAGCTCTGATTCATTTAAGAATATCATCTGCCTGACTACATGGTCTCCAGGTTGATTCTGAGAGAATCAACTCACTCAGAGAGCAGAGGAAAGAGCAGGGAGAAATCTCTAAATCTGAGAGCAGACTGTCTCCTAAGTTATTATGCTGAAAAGGGAGACACCCAGAAGCAGATGGGAGTATGCAATTTGTGAGTTTACAAAAAGTGGAATTATTGATCTCAAGTTTGCTTCCACTGGCAATCCTTGAATGCTTCTTGTCACGCGGCTATAAGTCTTAACTGTAATTTCCTATTGTGAAAACTCCTGCATATTGATGCTGCATATTCAGGAAATTTCACTTTCTAGGGGGAAATCCTGACAACTTGTCTATCTATCTGTGTCAAAAATGGAAGTTTCGCAAGAAAAAGACCCTATCAGCAACAAAACATTAAATTATTTGCATCTCTCAATGCTTCAGCAAGTACATCCACTGGATACTTACCTTCTAGTTTGAATTATTCCTTATTTCACTAATTGATGTTCTACAAATTAGACTATTTTTCTTAAGACACCAATCTGAAGCATGAAAAGAAAATAAAAAGAAGCATAAATATTGTAGGTAATTTGTTTTATATCATTTCCTTTGCCATGTTTCATTAAGAAATATTGACAGGAGAACATATATTTACAGGGTGATTGCAGTCTTCCTCTGTGAAATGACCCTTTTCTCGGTAAGTAGAAAGGTGCTGGAGGATGGTGGGGGGTTTAGATGGATTCCAATTAATTTTGTCATTGATTTACTTTGTCACTATGTATTTAGCAAATATGGATGAGCCTCTCCAAAGAAAATAAATGTTTCCAGAAGGCAAGAGCTCAGAAGGCCAAGGTGCATTAATATTCTTCACCATTTCTCATTTTAAAATGATCCTAGAAGAGGGCGTGGGGAAATTTAATGGATTAGAAGAGGAAAGACATGGAGGAAATTAGTTTTGAAAATATGAATCTTTAACCCATCATTTTCTATGCCTTAGAAATGATCACAACCACCTGAAATCAACAAACTATATTTATCTTGCCTTATATGTTTGTTTTAGCAGCGTTTTCTTCATTCACTCAGCAGAAATTAATCAAGTACCTATTATGTCCCAGGCACTAGGATAAGTACATAAGATATACAGGAACTAAAGAGAGAATTTCGCTAGGCTCAAAGACTTAAAACAAAAAGGGTTTTTTACTATGAAACTATAAGCAAACAGCTTATTTTGCTTAAGGCCATAAACAGAAAAGCAATGTATTTGTACTTTAATTAGGCGATAGAAATCCATGAGGTTGCCTTCGCTTGGCTTTCAGCTGTTTGTTTTGCTTAGTAAAATCCATAGACCGAAGGAAAGCTCAACCATAATTAAAAGTGTTATTGAACTAAACACAATTACCAGTGTTTACCTCATTATATAATGTTGTTGGCACCAGAAGCAGAGTTCAAACTAGTTTTCTTTTCTGCATTCTTGTTAGACATGGTTTAAAAAATGTCTAATTCAATTTAGTAATGGAAGTACCAAAGTCAAGTTTGGAGGAATTGCTGACTTGCATATCAAGGCACTGTGCCAATGTTACTACTCATTCAATAGATCCAAGGTCCCTTGAAGCAATAAAAACTCTTAGTTCAATACAGCAACATTGGTGCTCTTAGATGATCTTTTAATTAGGGGTTTTAGCTCCTGAAGCCCTTTATGTGCACTGCAATTGCCCTATTTAAAACAAAGGGAATTATCATTTAACAGTAAAATAAGGTCACAAGGCTGTTCATTTTGTGAATATAGTTGGAAGGTTAATAATTATGTCATCAAAAGGCAGACAAACAGGAACGTGTTGCAAAAGATGGATTTATTTACTTTTTTCCATTTAAATAAAATGTTAAAAAATGTACTTAATACATCAGTTATTTGTTGTATCATACCTGCTACTGTGTTTTCTGAAAAGGAAGGGAGAAACACTTGCTAAGGACAAAGTTATAATGAGTTGATTGAAGAGCGTTTAAAAATATTAGAGAAAAGTACAACAAAATGTGTCTGCGTATAAATAAAGTTCATTTTCTTATGGCCTGTTCTCTCTTTCTCAAAACAAGCATGGTGTGTTAAACTGCACAGGTTAATTTTTAGTCACTCAGAGTATACAAAGACATGGCAACAGAAAGCTGGGGTTCGAATCTAATAGCACACATGTCTGGAAATGAAGAAAATGTATCTTCTCTCTTCTAAATTCTCTGATGCCTGGTAGATGCTAAAGGTGACGGGCAGGCAAAGGAACGGTGCTGCTGCCAGGTGCCACTTTCCTGAGCTGCCTTGGGTCCTGGAAGGCCCCTGTAAGGGTCGCTTGAGTCATTCCTTCCCTCAGGCTTCATTTGTTTTATTTTTGCTCACTTTACCATTGCACCTGTAGTCAGGGGATTTATTAATATTATTAGTTTTACATCTGTCTCCTGCTATACAGTGAATCACTGTATATTTCTATGTACCTGTCACGTAGCATTTCTGGCTTCATCAATATATAGTGAAGGAATGATGAAGGCTGCATACAGCCAAGGCTATTAAATTATAATTTAATCATTAAGTGCTAAGCTAAAGGATGGCATGAGTAGCTCACAATTTCTTGGGCAGACTGAGATCCCTGAAAAGTACTAAGATGATATCATTACACAATAGACCAAGTACATGATTTGACCTAACTTTCCCTTTAGCCACAAAGTAAGCCCTCAAAAAGCAAAAACAAGGTGATAATCTCTAGGGCTTTTTTTTTTCTTCTCAATCTCTATCAATTTCATATTGGCTATTGAAGAATTCCTTGAAACTTTTTAAAAACAGTATGAAAATTATTCTTTCTTCAAGGGCTGCTTCGTTTCAACTGCTCAATCATCCAAAGACCCTGTAATGGTTTAAGTTTTATGTAATTATGAATTCCAAAAATATAAATTGGATTATGCTTGTAAACTCATCTGTTCATCTGGGCATGATTGGTTTATGATTAGGGCGTTGACTGGGCTGCAGTGAGTAGGGCTTTGAGCCCCACCCCTCGGTGGGTGTGATCTCAAGTTTGAAAAGCAAGACAGAGATTTGGAGAAGCAGATTTGAGAAGCAGTTCTGATGTTGGAGAGAAGCGCTCCAGGAGAAGATAAGTGAGCCGTTCGCCCTATAGTCTACAGCTGGCCTTGTGGAGAGATGCAAAAGCGTAGAGAACCTCATGGTCTACAGCTGAACTTGTGGAGGAAAAAGAAGCTAAGCCTGGAGAGAAACACAGCCCCGGCAGGAGAGGAACCCAAAGGCCTGAGCCCTTGCAGACGTCGGCAGCCATCTTGCTCCAACACGTGGACTTTGGTATGAGAAGAAACTTATGCTTTGTGGCCTGGTAACTGTAAGCGT
>PVKH010036306.1:0-11627 GCA_004027955.1 Chaetophractus vellerosus | reverse complement strand
AAAGCTTAAACATTGGATCATTTTTACTTGCTTGTGAGGACTTTGCAGACATATTTAGAGATACTGATCATCTCTCTGGCCTGGTGTCACCAAAAGGACATTAATCAGTTTGCTCATTGTATGAAAAATGACACATTTGGATGGTCCACCAGCAAAACTTGTTTCCTTAAGAAAACTCCAGTCCCTACAATGTAATGCCTTTGCCAAGGGCTAAATTGAAGATATGGGTTATTTATAAAAAATCACCTGTATTGGAGTAAATATAATCCTAGAACATTCCAAGAGCATGTGATTATTATCATTTACTACCAGAAATATGAGATGGTGCTTGTGATGTAGCTCAGGACTTTGAGATGATACAGATCTACAAGAAGCTCCACTGGGGATCAGCTGTACCATCTGGATCTGCAACATGCTCAGGCCAGTTACAAAGTATTTCAAAATAAGATCTTCTAATTTTAGACTCTTCTTCTAAAATAGCAATATGTGAAGCTATCCAGCTGGAGAAATCTAGTGCATTTCAGTTTAAATGAGCAGTTTGACTAACTTAGCATGAAGCACATTAACTCAAACTATTTTCCAAATGTTTACCTTTACATGATGTATCAAATGGCCTTGACACTGGTAATAGCTATACACAGCATGGATAGATAATGTCATATCATTTTTGAAGATGGATTCTCTTCTGTACATTTGTTTTCTATTTGTACAAATATACTCAGATAGTCCTGTAAGTCCATGGCAAACATGAACAATGCTCTGGCAGCAAATTCAAATCAGCACCGGCTTTAAACTTATGCCCTTTATTAGAAAATGTTGTTCAGAATCTTGTTCTGTGCCTTGAATGAGTGCAGAAATTAGCTCATGGCCTTTTCTGGTAATAAGTACACTAGGAAAAAAAAAACTAATTTGACATATGGAAATGAAAGCCTCATTGCTTTCTTAAAGTTCCCTGGGTTGTAGCTTTATAATTTACCCAGTGAGGAAAGCTGAAAGTGAAATTCTTAAAAGATCCCACTTTTAATTACCCCCAAGCCTAGCCAAGTCTGGTTTCTAGAGCCGTTATCATCCTAAATTGTACTTAATCCTGTAGTAAGTCAATGATTGCTATTCACATTTGATGGGGGCTTTGGAGAAAGAAAATAGCTAAAGATATTTTTAAAAAACACACTAAAAACTGCATGTACTTTGCTTAAAGGACAAATTTCAATTTTAAGCTCTTCATTTGCAGGAAACACTCTCAAGTTAGGATGTGAAGGCAAGTGGAGCTCACTGACTGCTATCATTATGTAACTCGATAATTTTCATGTTGGTTAATAACACATAATGACACTGGTAATCAGGGTCACAGATGGATACTTATCCACACCAAGAAATACAACCGAATTTAACTCTATAGGGAATAAATGCCAGGGGAAACGATTCCTCCAGGAGAGGAGGGAGGTAGGTAAGTAGCTTCTGTACATGATTACAGAAATACATTTATTACCTCGCCTGACAGTGACAAATGATTTTTAAATATTTAATCAGTACACATGACACAGGAGAAGGTGTTTATATTTTGTCTTAGTTCCCTAGGACTGCAATAACTAAGTACCATGAACCGGGTGTCTTAAAATGACAGAAATTTGTTGGCTCACAATTTTGGAGACTAGAAGTCCAAAATCAAGTTGTTGGCTGGGCCATGCTCCCCTTGAAACCTGAAGGGGAGACTCCTTCATTCTTTCATAGCTTTTGGTGATTTGTTGGCAATCCTTGGCATTCCTTGGCTTGCAACTGGAGCACTTTAATCTCTGCTTCCTTTTTCACATGGAATTTCTTGCCTGGGTGCTGTCTGTGTGTACAGCTTACCCCTTCTTAGATGGACACCAATCATACTGGATTCGGGCCCATTCCCTCTATTCCAGTTTGGTCTTATTTTAACTAATCACATCTTCAAAGAACCTATTTCCAAATAAGGTCAAATTCATGGGACCAAGAATAAGGATTTGGAATTTTTTAAGGGAGACACAATTCAACCCATAACATATTCTTACTTTACAACTCATAGAGGACATGCTGCTTAGAGTAGACACTTGAACGGAACTAACATTGTGGAAACAAGAAGACACACTGAAGGACTGTGAATGAAAATAATCTTACATCCCTACATTTTCTTTGCAATGGCAGATTCTCTGAGGAAAATCAAAATAAACTTTCATTTTCTTTATTCCACTGAGAAAGATAACAAGGAGAGAAATGTAGAGATTGTCTGTTGTGTGAAATAGCTCCTTGAAAATCTCAGACTCTTCCCTAAGGAAGTTTCAACATGGAAAATAGTCATCATAGAAGAAACTTACGGTTAGTCACACAATATGTGTGTGCAGCCAAATATTAGACATAGTGTATATTGATGCTCAATATGTTAAAAAACACCAGTGGTGACATGATTTCTGAGGTGATTATATCTTGCTTAGTTCTAATATTACCATTCAAACAGTATTTGTATTTCTTCTACCACATGAAATCTGTGGTCTTTCTAGACTAGTTCCCCGATACATTTTGAACATTCCGCTTTCTGTGATTTGGTTCATACCATTCCTTACATAGATGGTTTATTTCTTATTCCCATTTGCTAATTTCATTCCCACCAGTCCTTCAAATGTTTCAAAAACCTTATAAACCTTGTATTGACTTCCTAGCCCTTAGAACTCTGTCTCTAGACTTATTTTATGAAAGGGAAGTCCAGAGACAAAACAAATAAATGAATAAATAAATAAAAGCCCAGTTTCCAAAGAACTAATCACCACTTCCCCCACTAAAAATAAAAAATAAAAAAAGAACATAGCAAGTATTAAAGGGGAAAGAAAGCTATAAGGTTACTAGGATGCAGTTAGTTTGTTCATAATGGAAGAAGAAAACAAGCAGACTCATTTGCAAGTATTACATATTTGCAAGTATTATAGTATACCTTCATATCTCAGAATGCAGAAATCAGCAACAGAATTAGACTTTGTTAGACTTTGGTACTTAAAATCTGAACTTTAAACAGTTATAGCTATGGAAAGGGAAAATTCTCTGCAATTACAATAAAGATTGTGCTATAAGGATACAATTATCCCACTATCCTGGGAAGGACCCAGAAGGATACAGCTCACAAAGGAAATTAACAAGGTCTTTTGGAAGGAGGAAATATAAGATACTCTCAACTAAACAAAAGCCATTCCCATCATCATAACTGACCAAAGATTTTCAACAGATTTAGTAAATAGAGAATGAAATTGTAAAACAAACAGGCAAAAAAAAATGGGAGTTAACAACTTACTAAAAAAGTCTCAAAACTTCATAACTTTAGGAGCTAGTGCTAGACAGGGTGATTCTGTTTCTTGTTTTTGTTGGTTTGATTTTACTTTATCTTAGGGGAAAAAGTACGTTTTTCTTACTGTGGTATATGAGTGCTTAGCAATAAAGGAGACAGAGAACAAGGCAGTTTGGATTTCTCAATTTCTAGAGTTTTATTATTTTATTGACCACTTTGAAGTTAGTCAATTGTCTTGTGTTGTTGATGTTTTTGGCGTTATTTTGCCCTGATTAGAACCCTTTCAATGTCAGTACGGTTCCTCGAAAGAGTTACTCAAAGAATTATTGACCAGATTTTGAAATCTGGGCATACAATGTGCCAATGAAAGACCAAACTGATGAGGGGTATTAATCAGTAGTTGAAGGTCAGCTAGTGGAGAAAAATAATGGCATGCTTAGTGCAGTGGAGGTAGGAAGAAGGAATCAGTGCAAGAACACACTCTACAGATTCATTTATGCTCTGAATATCTGATCAAAGCTTCCAGAAGCAGCTTTTTATGCTTTAAGAAAACCATATATCCCTACTATGCTAATCATAACTGATGTGGTTTGATACTGCTCATTGTCCAAACAAAGGATGGCCAATGGCATCTTATAAGAACTTTAAGTGGCAGTTCTCACAACTGGTAGGTGACGATAAACCAGCTAAGACATTTATCTTTTGGATTTTTAGGTGGAACAATGGACTAAAGTTGACTTACTATTATTCTACTATAGACTTATTAATATTTAGCAATGGAAGAACTCCTATCATTGATGTAAAGGCAGTAGCCACCAGAGGTTCAGAGGGTTGGGAGAGGGAAGAATAGGTGTAATATGGGGGTATTTTGGGGACATTGGAGTTGTCCTGCATGACATTGCAGTGACAATACAGCAAGTTTTGTCATAACTTACAAAATTGTGTGGGACACAGTATAAGCTATGATGTAAACTAGTCCATGGTTAGTAGCAATGCTTCAACGTGGTTTCATCAATTGTAACAAATGTACTACACTAATGAAGGATGCTGTTAATGTGGGAAAGTGTGGGAGGGGGAGGGAGTGGGACATATGGGAATCCCTTATAATTTTTATATAACATTTAAGGTAATCTAAAGCGTCTTTAAAAATAAAAAAAAAATTAATTATAAAAAAAAAAGCACAGTGAGACCAAGGCAGGAGAGTGCCCCAGAAAAGAGATACAAAAACTCATGAAGCTTTGTAAAACATGAGTGAGTAGAAATATGAAGAAGAGAGAAAGTGAGACAAGTCATTTAAAGAGAGTAGGAGAAGTATAAGCAACAGACAGAGTAAAGAGTAACTGAGTGTCCCTGGAGACCAAGTACTATAGAAAGACCTGCTGAAGCACACTATGTCTTGATATATTATCTTTCATTCTTAAGGAACTTATGAAGCCTGGATATGAGGCCAGTTTCATGATATCTCTATTTCCCTGTTATTCCTTATGCACTAAATAAATGTGCTCTGTTCTTTGTAATCAGGAGGAAACTATCGGAAGACTAAAGTTTAATTTTATCGAACAATGAAAACTTCTGCTCTGGATCCAGTATAAATGTCCGTAATGCTTATTTAGTGAACAGTTAGTCACACATCAAAGAGATATTCATAATGAAACTACTGAATACCATGAACAAATAAAGATCAAAAGTTTTAGTATGGTGAAAGTTGATGTGGATTGTTATGGGACTACAATAGGGGACTTAATACCATCTAAGGAGTGATGGAAGCATTTCTGGGAGAGGCTAACATTGAAACAGACCCCAAAAAGATGTGTAATGGCCACCCAGTTGAAGGGGAGTGAATGGTTAATTTCCCGTGTCAACTTGGCTAGGTTATGGTGTCCAATTATTTGCTATTTGCTTAAGCAAGCTCTGGCCTGGTTGATACTGTGAGGGTATTTCATAGATTGATTATTATCTATAGTCAACTTATTGCAACTATGGCTGGTAGCATCTACAATCAACAAAATAGATTACCCTCAGCAATGAGAGGTAATCATTGCTGAGGGTAATCTAATCAGTTAGAAGTCCTAAAGCCAGAACTGAGGATTTCACATGTCAGAAGGAAGTAATTTTGTCTCTACTTCAGTGAGCCACCTTCTCTTGAAGAATTCAAATTCACCTTCTGTGACAATTTGAAGCTTTTTTTATGAATCCCAAAAAGATTATGTTTTTAAACTAATCTCTTCCTTTGGGTATGATGCCCTTTGATGTAATTAAATTTGGTTGAGGGCTCTTTGATTAGATTGCTTTAAAAGATCGGTTTAGGGCTTTTGATTGGACTACTTCAGTGAGGTGTGACTGGGGTTGAATCTCTCCCCTCTTGCTGGGTCTGATATAAATGGAAACTCACAGAGAGGGAAAGACACAGACACAGATAAAGGAAGCTGCCATATTCCATCCTGCAATGTGAGAGAAAGGACTCCAGTTTCACCCACACCTGAGCTGCAAAGACAGAAGTCCTCAAGAGGCTTAAAGAGCTGAGGCCCTGGGAGAGATGAATATTATGCCTGATAGCTTGCAGTTGAACTCAGGAAGAAAGCAGAGCAGCTGGGACTGATAGAGGAAGCCCTGAAAGAGACAAGCCCTATGCCTGGTTGCCCACAGATAAACTCCAGAGATGGTAGCTTCTGGAGGAGAAGGCAGAGACCTAGGTAGAGATCACTCTCCATCTTGCTTTACCATGTGGCATCTGACTTTGGTAAGAAGGCATCTCTGTTGATGTGTGGATTTGGACATTTCATGGCCTCGGAACTGTAGGCTTTTCCTTGAGCAAATTTCCCATTATAAAAACCAACCCATTTCTGGTACTTTGCATTGGTAGCCCTTTAGCAAACAAAAACACCTTTATTGGAGTTTCCAACTTGAGGCCTTACCTATGGAATTCAGACTTGCAAATCCTCATAGTCACATGAACCAATTCCTATGATAAATCTCTTAATGTTTATATTTACTTATTTATATCTGTGTATACATGTATACGTTCTATCAGTTCTGTTGCTCTGAAGAACTCTGACTAATACAGATTTTTGTACTGAGAGTAGTATTCTTGAGAAACCAAGTCTAAAAAATGCAATTTCTGAGTTGCTTCTGATTTTTGGCATTGATTCTCTAATTTGATTGGATTTAAAGCTACTAATGACTTTATTTCCAATGATCAAGAGGTCACCGATAGTCCATGATGTGAACTGATAATAGAGATACACAAAATATTACCATTGGGTACTGTTACTCAAATGCTTATAACAGGCAAGGCTCTGAGTAACAGTGTATTTGATGCCTTAAGGGATTTATGTGAAGTTTAAAAGTATGATGAAGTTGGCTGGTTGCTCCCAAATTTTCTGAATACAGTTGTTAAAGAAAAGGGTAAATTCAGAGCTTCAAATTCCAAGCTAAAGTACCACATGAATGACAGGAAAGTTTATATGTATGCTCTGAAAGAAATTATTTCTTGTAGCTGCAGAATTGAGATTTCTGAAAACCAGGCCCAGATTCTTACTGTGTGAGTGGTTCAATTACAACACAAATTGAATTCCCAAACTTGCAGGTATCTGCTATGAAAGCAAGGCATTGATTTGGAAGTAATGGGGTCCTAATATTGGAATGGGGACATATGGGCTGATCATGATGATAGCGAGGACATTGAACCTCTAAATTTTGTAGTCTTCTTTGCTAGATAAACCTGCCATGTCTACCCTGAGGAATCAACCATCTGAAGGATTAACACTGTTTTACCTGGTAAACCTGTAATTGTATCCCCTGTGGAATCAGCCCTCATACTTCTGTTTGAGGAGATTAACTCTGTTTCAACAGTGAAACTGTAATGTAATCTCCTGAGGTAGTTGTCTTCAAACCACTGCTAATTCTTTTCATGACCCACCCCCACAAAGGAACCCCTGTAGAGAATCACAGAGGCATGAGAAAACATGGCATACTTCAGGAATAGCAAGGAATTTTTATTGATGGTGAAAAGATACAAGAAGGTTTGAAGGACAAGAAACAACGCTTTGATAGGCAATTAAGACTAATGTGTGCTAGTTGTGTGTATCATCCTAATGAGAAATCAGAAAAATGTACAGGAAATATTAGTTCATATAGAGGAACATCTCTATATTTTTCATTAATGGAAAAACATTAGAAACTTGAAGTAGAAACAGATTAAGTTTAAATCTTTGAAAAATCTTGGGTAATATTACTCTATCTTGCAGATTCCTGAAATTTGACTTAATCTCACGGAAGCATTTATTAGTTGTTAGTGAAAATCTATGTTTTAATGGATGTTTCTAGTTTTTCTCAACAATTTATTCTGAAAAGTTTTGAAATATACAGAAAAAAATGTTAAAACAGTTGTACAGTGAGCCATAATATACCTACCACCTACATTCCTTAGTAAATATTCTGCTATATTTGTTAGATCACAAACATATCTATCCACGACTGCCCTTTGTTCTAGCTATCTGTCAGTCTGTTCTATTTTTTTTGTAATGTCATCCTATTTTATTTTATGGGATAATTAGTTTGTTGTCCACATGGATTATACAGTAAATTCTTGATATTCATGGTAGTTATGTTTCTAAAGCAAACAATAAATTGGTAGAAGACTGAACCATTGTCCCTAGGGGATATGCTGGGTTAAGTTCATGTCAGCATCTGGTAACATTTGTCAAGAAATCAATACATAACCTTTTTAGTTATTTTTACTTTTAAGCATGCTTTACATCCTTATTTCCTCCTTAAATGTACATAAGATTCCTTCCAAGCTTTGTTTCACTAGACTTTTAGAGCCTGTTGCCATTTAATCCCTTCCAGAAACAGTATCAATGTCTTCAGAACATTTTAGAGCAATATTTAAACAAAGCCACTGAACATAAACTTAATCAAGTTTAATCATAAATTTCATTGAGAAGCAGGTAATTGGAGATCACTGAATAAGGTGTTGATTCATTAACATTGAAGTCAAGGCCAAGGGCTCTAAAACACATGTATTTTTTAAAGGCACTTCACAGCCTTCTTGAGCTAAGGAACACTAGAAAGCCTTTTAGCACTACACTTGGGAGGCATTTTAAACAGCAAAATAAGGCACAAAAAGAACAAAAGTGAAAAAAAAGTGGCAATAAATATTTTGCTAAAAGGACAGTTTACAACATGACAGCTAACACAGACTGTGGCCTACTACATTTCAGTTAGGAATGTACACAACGACTATCTCAAAATTTTCACTGATCTGCATAATCCTACAAATAACCACAGAAGGTATGTGAATACTGAAAGCAAGAATAATGATAAGAACGATCAGTGCTACCTAATTGCACCTTTTTAGACAAATAATTTGTTCCTCATATACAAGCCATTTAAGAAAAGTGTCACATGAGCCACAGATCTTATCCCCTTCTTCAATGAAAATTGAGAATTGGGGAGATTGATAGAGTAATGGACAAGTAATCTGGAGCACCATTACATAGCAGGGATAAAAACAGCCCAGGAAGACGATTTTTAAATAATTTTTCACTGAGCAAGAGGCCTTAAATGATGTCACAGCAACATATTGCTACCTTGTTTTTGTCATGTGTCAGATTTGAAATGAGTTAACATATAGTGCTTTAAAAGCAGTGTCTGGGATATAAGATCCAATTTTATACTCGCTATTTTTACACCCTCCCTGCCCACCACCCACTCACAATTTGTCTTACATCCACATTTAGCTCTTCAGGGGGTTCTCTAAATAACTTTATAAGATCATATTAACGAATCAATATCCATTTGAGGTAGGTTTATTACCATTTCGACCCTTGATGAAACAAATGTAAAAGTCTAAGTAGAGACATAGTCAAGGTCAGCTCACTTGAAATTAAAAGAGAGCATTTTATACTATATTTGCTTCACTAGTATGCTTCCATGATCTCTGTTCTAATGATTTAACCATTTTACTAGGGAAAAAGGGCAAAATTTAAATGTTAAACAAACATTCCTGGCATATGATACCTAAGGCTTTGGACAATTCAAGAAGTTGAGGAAATAGACTCTGAGACCAGAAGGAACCTAGGATTAGACTTTCAAAAGTTTCAGGCAAGTGAGATGAAAGATATTTGGAGTGTATTGTACATTTCTGCCTATCATTTGAAATATCTTTCTCCCTGTGTTTGGAGTAGTCCCACCTACAGGATAGCTGGCAGAGCTCATCTCTTAACATAATACCTAAAAATTATCTCCCTTGCAGCTTTGGTATGAACACATGATCTAGGTGTAGTCAGTCAAATGCTTCCACACCAGATTTTGAATTAGAAGCCAATAGTGACATAAAAGAAGACTGTGGAGAATAATTTCAAGTGATGCTGGTGTTGGCATTTGCAAGCAGTTGCTAGGGGCAATGGGTCGGTGGTTATGACTGTGTCATCCATTGTGTAGAGATGGGCACGACAGGTGGTGAAAGTTGTAGCACAGTTTTGTGGGAGGGATAATGATGACTGCATCCAACTAGCTTCCAAGCATTTATTTGGGACTAAGAACTTGATATTTAACCAACTCCTTTTGTGTTCTGCTCATTTTCTAAGACTGTGAGCTACTTAATATTCTTTTAATAAATCCATATTAACAATAGACAAACTAGCTTGGCCAAGTTTCATCTAGTTATATTAAGAATTCTTATTTATACAGAAATTGGAATAAGTAGTTGTTACAGGCACAAATATCCAGGAAAATTGTAAGTTTATTAGTTTTCTATGGCTGCCATAAAAAATAACCACACATTCAGCAGTTTAAAATGTATTATTCATTATCTCACTGTTCATCACAAGATGGCTCAGCTGGGTCCTGGGCTTAAAGTTTCGCAAGTCTGAAATCAATGTGTTGGGGTACTGCATTTCTTTCTGGAAGCTCTGGGGTTGAATCTCTTTCCAAACTCATTCAGTTTATTACCCAAATTCAGTTCCTTGTGGTTATAGGACAGAGATTGAATTTCCTTGTTGGCTGTCAGCTGGAAGCTGGTCTTTGCTCCTAGAGGCTGTCTGCTTTCTTTTTCTTACTTTCTCTGTGGCTTGCCATCAGTAAAAGTGTATCAAATCCCTTTCACGCTTCAAATCTCTCCAATATCTCCTTCTGCTACATCTCTCTGACTCAGAGAAAGTTCTCCGCTTTTTTTTTTAAGATTTATTATTTATTTATTTATATATCCCCCCCCCTCCCCTTGCTGCTTGTTCTCGCTGTGTTCATTTGCCTTGCGTTCTTCTGTGTCTGCTTGTCTTCCCCTGCTGGGGCATCCCACTGAGTCAGTTCACCACACGGCAGCTTGCCTGCTTGTGGCAGCTTGCCTTCTCAAGGCAGCTTGCCTTCTCAAGGAGGCCCTGGGAACTGAACCCGAGGCCTCCCATGTGGTAAACCAGAGCCCAACCAATTGAGCCACAGCTGGTTCCCCAAGTTCTCTGCTTTTATGGACAATCTCCTTATCTTTATATCTGTTTCCACAATTAAACCTGCTAAATCCCTATTGTCATGCAATATTACATATTCAAAAGTTCCAGGCATTAGAGTGTGCATATCCTTGGAGAACATATTCTATCTACCACTAATGGGTTATTGAGTTTTTATTATCTGGGTCAATAAATAAAGTGGGAGGTGTTATTGAAGTCCATGATCTTTAGGGACAAATTTAATTATATTATCACCCATAGTTATCTGGAATAAAGTTCCCATTGAAGGCAAACCTTATGTGATCAAGAAACACATGCCTAAAAGAATGATTGACAAAAATTCAAGATCTCTAGGGTAAGATGGCTGTTTTTTTCCCCTTTTCTCTACCCATTTCTTTCTTTATTAGAGAAGTTACGGGTTTACAGAACAATCATACATAAAATACAGGATTGCTATACACCACTGCACCAACAACAACTTGAATTGGTGTGGAACATTTGTTATAATTGATGATAGCACATTTTATAATTATATTATTAATTTTAAAAGTCCATGGTGTAAGTTAGGTTCGCTGATTGTGTAGTACAGTGCCATGATATTTAAAAAATTTTTTTATTGTGTATAAAATAAATATATACAATCTTACATTTCCCCTTTTAGTCACATTCAGATATATAGTTCAGTGCTGTTAATTGCATCTGCAATGTTGTGCTACCGTCATCACCATCCTTTACCAAAACATTTCCATCATTCCAAATAGGAACTCTGTACATTTTAAGCCTTAACTTTCCATTCTCTATCCCCACACTGGCCCCTGGTAACCTATATTCTATATTCTGACTTGATGAGTTTGTTTATTCTAATTGTTTCAAATCAGTGAGAG
>PVKH010036305.1:0-11609 GCA_004027955.1 Chaetophractus vellerosus | reverse complement strand
AAGGAGCAGAGGTGGCTCAAGTGATTGGGCACCTCCCTCTCACATGGGAGGTCCCAAGTTCATTTCCCAGTACCTCCTAAAAAGAAGCCAAGCAGACACAGAAAGCACACAATGAACAGACAGAGAGCAGACAGCAAAGTCAAACAATGAGAGGGATAAGTAAATAAATAAAATAAATCTTTAAAAAAAACTATGGAATACAGTAAAGACAGTGATGTGAGCAAATTTATAGCCCTAAACTCCTATATTAAAAAACAAGAAAGACCTAAAATCACAAACCTAAGAGAACACCAGGAGAAACTAGAAAAAGAACAGCAAATGAATACCAAAGCAGCAGAAAGAAAAAAATAATAAAGATTGGAGCAGATATAAATGAAATTGAGAACAAAAAATATAAAAGAAAATCAACAAAATGAAAATCCGATTCTTTGCAATCAATAAATTTATAAGCCACTAGCTATACTAACAAAGAAAAATGAGAGAAATGCAAATAAATGAAATGGGGGATGTTATGACTGACCCCACAGGAATAGAAAGTTCATAAGAGGGTATTATGAGAAACTGTGTGCAAACAAATTAGACAAACTAGATGAAATGAAAAAAATTCCTAGAAACAAACGAACAACCTACATTGACGCTAAAAGAAATACAGGAAGTCAACATAAAAATCATATTTATAGATATTGAATCAGTCATCAAAAACCTCCAACAAAGGAAAGTCTGGAACAAAATGGCTTCACAGGTTAAGTCTCCCAAACTTTTTAAGAATTAAGATCAATCCTGGTTAAACTCTTCCAAAAAATTGAAGAGAGGGAAAATTACCCAACACATTTTATGATGCCAACATCATTGCAATGCAAAGTCAAATAAAGATACTACAAGAAAGTAAAATTACAGACCAATCTCTCTAATGAACATAGATGGAAAAATTCTCAGAATTACTTGCAAATAGAATCCAATAGCATATGAAAAGAATTATACACCATGACCAAATAGCATTTATTACTGATATGCAAGAGTGGCTCAACATAAGAAAATCAATTAATGTAATACACCACATTAATAAATTGAAGGAAAAAACATATTATCATCTCGGTTGATGCAGAAAATGCACTCAAGAAAAGCCAACATCTTTCCTGATTAAAGCCCTTCGAAAGATAGCAAAAGGAGAAAGTGCCTCAATATAATAAAGGGCATGTATAAAAAACCCACAGCCAATATTGCACTTAATGGGGAAAGATTGAAAGCTTTCCCTCTAATGTCAGGAGAAAGACAAGGATGTTATTTAACATTGTACTGAAAGTTCTTGCCAGAGCAATTAGCCAAGAAAAGGAAATAAAAGTCATTCATGTTGGAATGGAAGAAGTAAAACTTCCCTATATTCTCTATCTGCAGATGACATGATCCTGGAAAATCCACAACAAAATGCCTAGAGATAATACATAATTTCAGCAAAGTAAAGCTTAGTATAATATGAACACCCCAAAATCAGTGTTTCTATACACTAGCAGTAAAGAATTAACAATCAATTAAAAATGCAATTGCAATAGCAATAAAAAATCTAATGTCTAGGAATAAATCTAACCAAGGATGTAAATGACTTATAGAAAACTATAAAATATTGCTAAAACAAATCAAAGAAGACCTAAATAAATGGAAGGGCATCCCATGTTCATGGATTGGAAGATTAAATATTATTAAGAAGACAATATTACCCAAAGCAATCTATAGATTCAATGCAATACCAAACAAATTTACAAGAGCCTTCTTTGTGGAAATGGAACAGTCAATTATCAACAGGAAGTTTTAGCTAGAGCAATTGAGGGTGAAATCATCCAAATAGGAGGAGGAAGTAAAACTCTACTTGTGAATGACATGATCCTATATTTAGAAAACTTCAAAATGTCTATGACAAAAGGATTTGTGGTAAAAAATGAGTGCAGCAAAGTAGCAGGATACAAGATCTACATGCAAAAATATATAATAAATCTGTACACTAGTACTGAGCAATCTGAGGAGGAAATCAGGAAAAAAGCTCCATCTACAATAGCAACAAAAAATCTCAAATACTTAGGAATTAATTTAATCAAAGAAGCCCAGGATCTATATTTGGAAAACTACAAAACACTGCTAAGAGAAATCAAGGTAGACCTAAACAAATGGAAAGACATTCAGTGTTCATGGATTGGAAGACTAAATATCATGAAAATGTCAATCCTACCCAAACCCATTTATAGATTCAATGCAGTACTAATCAATTCCAGCAGCCTACTTTGCAGAAATATGAAAGGCAATACCTAGGAATTTATTTAAGCAAAGAAGTAGGTATCTATATTCAGAAAACTACAAAACAGCGCTAAGATTTTTGGAAGAAGACCTAAACAAATGGAAAGATATTCTGTGTTCATGAATTGGAAGACTAAATATCATGAAGATGTCAATCCTACCCAAACTTATTTACCGATTCAATGCAATACCAATCAAAATTCCAACACCCTACTTTACAGAAAAGGAAAAGACAATTAATTTTATTTGGAATGGAAAAGTCTACCAAAGAGCCAATAACATTCTAAGATTGAAGAGTGATGTGGGAGGAATATCACAGCCAGAACTTGAAACATATTAAAAAGCTATAATTGTTCAAACAGCATGGTATTGGCATAAAGATAGACACATTGATCAGTAAAATTGAATTGAGAGTCCAGAAATAAACCCTCACCTCTATGGCAAATTGTCTTTTTTAAATACATTTTTATTTTTTCTAAAATACACTTAGATTACATAAAATGCTAGATTATAAAAAATAAGATATTCCCAAATGCCCCCATCCCCACACCCCCCACTTTCCCCCACATTAACAGCTATCTTCATTAGTGTGATACATTCAATGCAATTGAAGAACACATTTTGGAACATTGCCACTGAGGATGGATTATAGTTTACATTGTTGTTTACATACTCTCCCACTCAATTCTGTTGGTTTGGCAGGATATAGTGGCCTGTATCTGTCATTGCAATGTCATTCAGAGCAATACTAAGTCCCAAAAGTGCCCCCATTACACCTACTTTCCCTCTCCCTGCCTTCAGCACCTCCAGTGGTCACTGTCTCCACATCAATAATACAATTTCTTCCATTGCTAGAATCACAATAAATCTATAGTAGTATACCAATAGGTTCACTCTAGTCCATATTTTATTCCTGATTCCTAAGGATTCTGGGGTGGTGATGCCCACTCCACTTCTAATTGAGAGGGGGCTTTGATGTCATATGGATGATGGATGGGAATCTCTTGCTTGTGGTTATAGACTCTCTCAGTTCCTTGATATGGTGGTTGTCCATCCTCACCTCATTGTTATTTACCTTGGGTGAGTCCAATGAACTAGAGTTTAGGTGGAGCAACTCTGCTCAGGCTCAGAGCCCAGCTGGCACTTGGACAGCCCAAAGATTCAAGTCTCTTGGGTGTACACTTACCAAGTCCAGCACCAATTATAGGTTCAAATAGAAGGGACAGAAGAGACATGTGTAGAGAAGTCACAACTGAGTCCAACTCAAACTCAGGAAAACAAACTCCAAAGTAGGACCCACCGGCAAGACAATAGTCTCTGAAGCTGTCTGCCATGACCATAGGACCTAGGTATATCCAGAGCCCTCAGGAGACCCACTATTTGGGGTAGTATCTACTTTGGAAGTCTATGCAATCCTGCTGAGATGTGCATGTGTGTTACATCTAGGATGACCTCCCAACTCACTTTGAAGTATCATAGCCATATAAACTCATTTGTCTTTACCTTTTCACCCTTTTATTCAAGGTCTTTTTCCAGTTGTATTGCTAGTTGGTGCTTGGTAGTAATACCTTGGTGCCAGGGAATCTCACCCCCAAGAATCATGTCCCAATCTGGGGGAATGGTAATGCATTTATATGCTAAGTTTAGCTTAAAGAGAGGCCACATTTGAGCAACATGGAGGCTCACAGGAGGTAACTCTAAGGCAACCTACAACACTAGGAAAAGTTACAGTTTCAAGAGGAAAAGCTCATAAACACAGTCATCAATATCAAGGATCCATAAAAAGACTATCATTGCCCCTGTACTCAGGGTGTTGGTGCTGTTCCATTAGAGAATGTGGCAGAGCTCCCCAGTATGGGAATTAAATACAATTTTGGTTATTGTGTGACTCTCTACCCACTGTGACAATGCCCCTTGAACATTTGAATATATTTATACACTTTATATGTATGCCCAGGTGAAATTCCTCCAATGAATTCCCATCAAACACTTCTCACACCCATGATATTCCCCTGCTATGGTTGTAACCCTTCTGTGGTCCAGAAATTCTTCAACAATGAAGCCAAATACATTTCAAAGGAAAATGAAATAAAAATGGAAGCTTTAAACATAAGAAATAAAATAAATAATAATTTCAAAAAACTAAAAACTAAAAATAAAAAAATTGTGGTACTAAAAAATAATGAAAAAGATTTAAAAAGAGTTTTTGTATGTTTTGCCTTTCATCACTGTAATATCTGTTGTCCTGTATGTACATTTCTTCCACAGTGTAGTCCTTTTTTTTTTGGTCTTTAAAGAAGTTTTAGGTCAAAATAATGTCACATACAGAATATAGGGGACTCCCATATCCCCAACATCTTCTCCCCCTTTCCCCCTTCCACTATTGATAACCTTTTTATGTGTGGATGGTACATTTTTTACAACTAATGTATGAAAATTGAAACATATCTACTAATCATGGTCAATGGCTTACATTATCATTTACATTTTAGACAATACAATTTTATAAATTTTTTATGACATTTAACATGACCTGTGTCCAACATTGCCAGATCATGTAGAACACTTCTATTGCCACTAATTCCCCCCTCTTCTATCTATTCTATTCCTCCTACTGCCTCCCTTGGGCCCATGGCAGCCACCAAACTTCAATCCTTGAAGGACAAGATTCATAGTTACTTGCAACAACACTGAGGGCTTGACACACTGATCTGTCTTCCCCTATTAGAAACCACCCATGGTCTTGAAAGACACCCACCCCTTTGTTTTGAGAACATATTGGTCTTCCCAAGGATGGGAGTCCAACTACTTCCCGCTTATTGTGTGGGTCTACACCCGCTGATAAAACACACTATGACAAAATGATCACTCACATTTTCTCTAGAAGACTGTCCCAGGTGCACTTTATCCTGAATGCCCCCCATCCAACACCCTAAACCAGTAACCGTTCCTTCTCATATTGCCCAAAGAGCTTCCCCAACATTTTAGTTTCAACCACATACTCACCAATCACCAGTGTTCAACTGCTCTCTCCCCAACTATCCCCCCAGTTCCATGCATTATCCAACCCACCCTCCACACCCTACCCTCTGTTGAACTTGCACCAGCAAACCCAGTATTATCACTACACCCCTGTCATATCCCTTCACTGCATAACTACTCACTTCCACCTTATCATAGATTTTACACATATGGATATTGGCTCACAACCTTCTTCTTTTCTATTTCCTGTAAACCTGTCTTCCAGGCTCTAGCTCTAGGAGTCTATTCAATTTGTTTAATTCATATCAGAGAAGAACTGTAATATTTGTCCATCAATATCTGGCTTGCTTCACTCAACATAAGGTCCTTAAGATTTATCCATATTATCCCACATGTTAGTACTGTATTCCTTCTTACAGTTGAGTGATATTTCATTGTATGTGTATGCCACATTTTGTTTATCCATTTATCTGTTGATGGACATGATGGTTGATTCCAACTTTTGGCAATAGTGAATAATGCTACTATGAACATTGTTTTGCACAGATTTGTTTGCATCCTTGTGTTCAATTCCTCTAAATATATACCCAGCAGTGGAATTGCTGCATTATATGGCAGATCTGTAGTTAATTTTTTGACGAACTGCCAAATTATCCTCCACAATGGCTAGACAATTCTACATTCCCACCAGAAGTGGTTGAGTGTTCCCCTTCCTCCATATCCTTTCCAATACTTGTAATAATTTGACTTTTTAATGGCCACCTGTCTAATGGGTGTAAGAAGATATTTCATTGTAGTTTTGATTGGCAATTCCTTTATACCTAGTGATGTTCAGTATCTTTTCATGTGCTTTTTAGCCATTTGTATTTCTTCTTTTATAAAAAAATATTTATTTATTTATTTATTTTTCATTAATTAATTTGTAAAAGATACATCAATTACATAAATGTTACACAAAAAATTTAGGGGTACCCATATGCCCCACCTCCCACACCTCCCACAACCACCCACACATACATTCTTCTTTAGTGTGGCACATCACCTGCAATAGATATAAACATTTTGGGGCTTTGCCACTAAGCATGGACCGTAGTTCACATTGTAGACCGGACTCTCTCCCACACAGTGCTGCATGTTTTATGCTGATATAAAATGGCCTATATCTGTCATCACAATGTCACTCAGGATAATTCCCAAGTCCCAAAAAAGCCCCTGTATTACAACTGCTTTTCCCTCTCCCTGGCCCCAAAGTGTCCAGTGGCCACTGGCTCCACATACTTTTATAATTTCTTCCATTGTGCAAATCATAATGTCTATAACAGGAAACCAGTAAGTCCACTCTAGTCCATAGCACTTCCCCCAATCCTGAGGAGTCTGGAATGGTGATGTCCCCTCCACCTCCAAGTGAGAGGGGGCTTATATCCCATGCATAAGATGGATGAGATTATCCTGCCTGCAGCTGCAGATGCTCTCCATTCCCTGGGATAGCCATTGTCCATCATCATCTCCCCACTAGGTTTCCTGGGTGAGTCCATTTTGTTGTAGAGTAGGAGTTGCAACTCCACCGAGCTTTTGAACCCAGCTGGCAAATGGACAGGGCAATTTTGCATACCTTTTATGTATGTTCATGTGGACTTCATCCCATGAACCCCCACCTGACACCAACCACCAAACCCACCAATGGTCTTCTCCCATCCCTGTTGTAACACTTCTGTGATCCAAAGCTTCTTCAAATGTGAAGCCATAACAATAGCCAAATACAATTAATAGGAAAATGAAATAATAGTGATATTTAAATGTAAGAGTTAAAATATATGAAAACTTAAAAAATAAAAAATAAAATAATTTAAATAAATTTTAAAATTAAATAATATTAAAGAATTGGGTTGTTCAAAAATGTGAAAAAATGAAAAAAGAATAAATATATTTTTTTTCCATTTTGCCTTTTGTTGGTGCAATGTCTGGTGTCTAGTCTGTTACATGGCACCTTCCCCTTCTCACTCTCCAGCATTCCACAATTTTTCATTTAATTTTCAAGGATGTTTTAGGTCAAAGCAAAGTCACTCACCAAATACAAGACACTCTCATATATTCAACCTCCTCCCCCATTCCCCACCCCACATCAAAACATTTTATATGTGGATGGCAGCACCATCATAACTGATATACAGATAGTGAAACATAGCTACCAAACATTGTCATTGGTCCAAAGCATGGTCCACCTTTTAGATCATACTTTTCTATAAATTTTGATGACATTCATCCTGTCCTGTGTTCATCACTGCAAGGCAATGGAAAACATTTCAACTGACCAATAAATGCCCCCTGTTTTATCCAATCTGTTCCTCCCTCCCTCTCCCCCAGGGCCCACAATGACCCCCTGGCTTGACTCTTTGGATGACAGTGTTCTTAGTCCCATGCAACAAAGTGTCTTGGCCCAGTGGTTCTTCCCCCCTGGGAGCCACCCTTGTTCCCAAGAGTCATCACCTGTCTATTTCTGAGCAAATTGGACCTCCAAAAATAGGAAGTCCATATCCTTCCCTCTCATTGTGTGGGTCTCCACCCACTGATACAACACATTATGACAGGATGAACACTCCCACACTCCCCAGAAGCCCACTCCTGGTACACCCCCCCTCAAATGAGCCCCAACCAACACCCCAGAGCTGTGATACCTCCCCATCACATCAAGTGTCTGTTCAAATCACTTGCCCATTTTTAAATGTTTTGTGTTTTTATTTTCAAAGTGTAGGATTTCTTTATATATGCTGGCTATTAGGTTCCTATCAGATATATGTTTACCACATATTTTCTTCCATTGGGAGGGCTGTCTTTTCACTTTCTTGACAAATTCCTTATAGGTGCAAAATTTTTTTAGTTTTGAGGAGCTCTCATTTATTTTTTTTCTTTCACTGTTCATGCTTTAGGTGTGAAGTTCATGAAACCATTTCCTATTATAAGGTCCTGTAGATGCATCTCTACATTACCTTCCAAGGTCTTTATGGTCTTGACTCTTACATTTAGATCTTTGATCCATCTTGAGCTGATTTTTGTATAAGGTGCAAGATGCTATTCCTCTCTCATTCTTTTGGATATGGATATCCAGTTCTCCAAGCACCATTTGTTGAAGAGGCCATTCTCTCCCAGTTGAGTGAGCATGGTGGCCTTGTTGAATATCAGATGACTGTATATGTGAGGATCTATATCTGTACTCTCAATAAGGTTCTCTGGTCACTATGTCTAATTCTGTGCCAATATCAAGCTGTTTTGACATTGGTATGATTTAAAGTCATGTAGTGCAATTCCTCAAATTTCATTTTCCTTTTTCAATATGTCTTGGCTATTCTGTGTCTCTTGCCCCTCCAAATAAATTTCATAGTTAGTTTTTCAAATTTGGTAAAAAATGCCGTGTTGATTTTTATTGGAATTGCATTAAATCTGTAGATCAGCTTTTGTAGAATAGATATCTTAATGATGTTTAGTCTTCCTATCCTTGAACAGGGAATATTCTTCCATTTATGTAATTCTTCTCTGATTTCCTTTGACAATGTTGTGTAGTTTTCTGTGTATAAGTCATTTACATCTTTAGTTAAATTTATTCCTAGGTATTTGAATCTTTTATTTGCTATTGTAAATGAAGCTTTTTTTTCTTGATATCCTCCTCAGTTTGTTCATTATTGGTGTACAGAAATGCTACTGATTTTTATGCATTGATCTTATACCCTGCAACTTTGCTGAACTCATTTATAATCTCTAGAAGCTTTGTCATATGTTTCTCAGGGCTTTCTATGTATAGGATCATGTTGTCTGCAGAGTGAAATTTTGACTTCTCCCTTTCCAATTTGGGTGACTTTTATAGATTTGTCTTGCCTAAATACTCAAGCATGTGCTTCTTTTTTCTAATATTTTTTATTTTAAAAAAGATACTTAGATTGCATAAATGTTATGCAAAAAAATATAGGGATTCCCATATGCCCCATTCTCCACACCTCCCACAACCTCCCACAACCTCCCACATAAACAGCACCCCTCTTTAGTGTGGCACATTCACTGCAATTGATAAATGCATCCTGTGGCATTGCCACTGAGCATGGACCATAGTTCACATTGTAGGTTACATTCTGTCCCACACAATTCTGCAGGCAATGAGAAGATATAAAATGGCCTATGTCTGTCATTACAATCTCCTTCATGATGATTCCCAAGTCCTGAAAAAGCCTCTGTATTACACCCATTTTTCCATCTTCCTGCCACCAGAGCCTCCAGTGGCCACAGATTCCTCATCAGCATTGTAATTTCTTCCATTGCTAGAATTACAATATGTCTATAGTAGATGTTAGAGAAAAGGGGGCACTCACTAGGACACAGAGACTGATGATTGCAGGAAGAAAGTTTATTGGGAAGCTTTCCCAGCAGAGGGGGTCTGGAGAATAGACTTCATCCCACCCCTGGAAAGGAGGGATTTGAGTTTATACAGTACATTCCTAATTGGGGAAATGATAGTCGGTGGGAGGGGGTCAAGGGTTTAAGTAAAGCCCAGGGGCCAATAAGAAGCTCTAGAGGTGAAAATTTTCCTTTGTATGGCTAGAGGGTAGTGGTATAGGGAGTTATGTTTTCTTGGAATGCTGGAGGAGTAGGTGGTGCTTTGATGTGGAGGGAGTGAACCTCTCTATCTCACTTTACTCTCATGCCCATGTGGTTCCTTTATTCAACCTTTGAGGAAGTGCCCTGTCTTTAGGCACATAGGCTATGGGTGGGGAGGTTTGACTTTCTGCATGTCAGGGTGAATTGAGTCACAGCTTGTCAATTATTACAAACCTAGTGAGGGGGAACCTCTAACATTCCTAATTCTTTGTTTATATATACATACATACATACATATATATATATTGGGGTCCAGGGTATTGGTTTGTATGATACTGGGCAGGATGGGTGGGTGAGAGAATTCAGGCATTTTCTCAATCTGGCTACTTCCTGCTGTCAAGGAGCAGAGAAAATTTCCCTTCCATCCTATCCAGGGGGCTGTGGTTTCAGGCCATGCAAGGGTCAATATTGTCACCCTTGCAGTAGAAAGACACCATTTACATATTCCTGAGTTGATGACTGTATGATTCAGTGTAAGAATCAGATGAGAAGCTGTAAGAGACAAGGACCAAAAAGAAGCAGCAGCAATACTATTAGTAATGGTGTTATAATGTGTAAAAGAATTAAGGGTGAAGAAAAATAAGAGAGGAATAAGGATAGCCATGATTGGTTTCCATAGTTATTATCTTAGGCTCCTTCCTGCTGTTGAGGGTTGAAGCAGGATTTCATTGAATTATTGCAGTGGTGTTTTAGGGGTTAATGGCTGGTATTGAATTTCATGCATTAGGTGTAGGTTGTTCATGTGATTCTGGGTGCTGTTCTAGACTGTTGTTTGAATGAAGTGTTATACCTTGGAGAATGTATGGTTCTGTTGATAATAAATAAGAAGGGTTATTAGTGGAGTGAGGATGGGAATTACTATAAGATTCAGGGCTAAGATAATGAGGAAAACCAATCAGACATGGGGTCAGTAGCTAGATTATAAATATAACTTATTTGATGGACCATATGCAGTGAGGTTTCAGTGGCATTAAAATTAGTTTAGATATAAGAAGAGTACATAGATATACATAGAGATTTAACAGGAATAAGAGACTTTAGATTGTTAACTGTGGTTTCATAACAATGTTTGGGTGATTTTTGTTTTTCATGGACTTAAGATTCCAATCCAGTAAGGCTGCATAGTATGGCTAAAATGACTTTATTTTTCCTGGTTTGTATAGTTTGAGGCATATGCAACAACAAATTTTTATTACTTTTCATTTTGGGCTAAAGGTGGCTGGCATTTCAAATAGGATACTTATATTTTAGGCAGCAAATAGTAATTAGCTGTTTACAAAAGTTTTGTTGCAGTGTTTGTAGTGGAGAATGCATACCTTGTTCTTTTTGAAAGTGTGAAGGGACTGATGTTCAGTTTTTAGAATATTTATGGGTGATGTGCATGAGATTTTGGAGAACAACAGAGCTGGTAGTGCTGTTACAGGTCTCAGTACTTAGGCTCATTTTTCTTGTGGAGCCATTCTGTTGCTTTTCAGGTTTCAATGGTATGGCTCTGGATATTTGCAAGTGTGTTTTCTTTAACAGTCTCAAGAGGAATGTTAGAGACTAGGCAGGGATATGATAGACAGTTATTTCTTGCTGTTGGCAGGCATTTCAGATGTTTGCCCACAGATTTCTTCTCCACGGAGGGTGATTTATGATAGTTAATTGTTATTGTCTTGTTTTTTTGCATCTGCAATCCACCTTTGGAAAGTGGT
>PVKH010036304.1:0-11611 GCA_004027955.1 Chaetophractus vellerosus | reverse complement strand
GTCATTTTTCTGTGGTAAGTTCAGTCACAACAGTCTCATTTGAATTTCAGTAGGGAACTCAACCAGACCAGGATAGGTATGGGGGGATCTGAATACACAGGTTATTGCATCCTGCTGCCCCAGAAGAGAAAGAAATAAGAAGAGAAAGTGGGCAGGGGCTGACAGGCTCCTAAACAGCAGGAATCTACCCAACTGTAAAAAGTCAAACCTGCATGAGGGGAAGTTACTGGATAGTTTTCTAAAGAGCTAACAGACCCAACGAGAAAGTTTAGCTCAGTAGAGGAGATTCTGCCTTGAATATACAAGATCCCTAGTTGAATTCCTGGCTCCTCTTAGAGGACTGGTCCACCAGGATATCAAACATTGAGTTGACACTTTAGGACAGGGAGAATATAGACACTATTTTTGTATTAGCTTTGCTTGTGTCTCTTATTTTTCCTAAAAAAAGTTTACACTTTTAAAAAATTTAACTCAGTTTACTTGCTAAAACCTGATTCAAAATCTGCAGAGGGCAGGTTGCAGGATAATTGATGAACACCGGCAGCCTGAAAAGCTCTTCAGGGGCCTAAGAGGGAAGGCTGTCTTTCCTTAGTTTGTGTTTGAATGCTTGCTTGTGTGTTTGCTTGTTTGTTTGTTTTTCCTCTTTCTCCCACACCTCTTTTTTTTAAATTAGGTGCTGCTGGCTTGTTTCTTGTTTGCTGTATTTCCTCTCCCTTGATTTCCCCTTTTCTGATTATACCAAATTTGTGTATCAACACTATCTCTTTTCTTTCTCTCTTCTTTGTATGATCACTTACTATTGTTCTTACATTCCACTTCTCTTTGCTTAGTCTTCAGTTTTTCTGGTTTTAATTTCTATCTAGACTATCCTGCTTTCTTGCCTTTATTAACTATTTTCTTTTTGTCTTTTCTTTTTTCTTTCTTTCACTCACAGTTATGGCCTTTTAATTCATTCTATATATTGTTCTCTATTCAGTTTCCCATTTCATTACAGGTCCTCCACGTTTTTGTTCTTATTTTTCTACACTTCTTACATGAATTAAATATTCATTTTCCAAGGACTTATGTGGTTCCTCTTCTAAATTTCACTACTACTGCTATTATTATTATCCTTTCACTTTCCTTATTTTTTGCTTTCTCTTGCCCTAATTCAAAGGAATATAGACAGAAACAAGGAAATAGGTTAAGAGAAAGTAAGTGTCAAAGAGAAATTTTTACACACATACAAAAAGAGCAACTAAATAAAACCCTAGAGTAGAGGGAGAAGCTAATCAACTAAATAAATTCATAAAGATAAATAGATGACCAGACATTCACAAAAAATTCCAAACCATGCTAAGAAACAGGAAGACATGACTCAGTACAATGAACAAACTGAAAACAAGGAAGAGATGCAGAACATTGAAATCAAAGCAAATATCATGGGCCAATTTAATTAAGTGATGGAAGAGATTAATGCTATTAACCAAACAAATATCATGGGCCAATTTAATTAAGTGACAGAAGAGATTAATGCTATTAAGAAGACACTGGAAGAACATAATGAAGTAATTGTAAACATACATAAAAAGGTAACAGATATGATGGTGGTGAATGGCAAAATACAAGAAATAAAAAATACACTGGAATCACATAAGAGAATATTTGAACAGATAGAGGTAAGAATTAGAAGTTTGGAAGACAGTACATCTGAAATCAAACAGATAAAAAGATAGAAACAGTCCATCAGGGACTTAGGCACATGAATGACAAGACTAAATGTTCAAGCATATGCATTATAAGTATCTCAGAGGGAGAAGAAAAGGGAAAGGGGACAGGAGGAGTGTTGGAGGAAATAATGCCTAAAAATTTTCCAACCCTATTGAAGGAGATGGACATACATGTGCAGGAAGCACAGCACACCCCAAGCAGTATAAATCCCTACAGGCCTACTCAAAGACATATACTTGTCAAACTGTCCAATGCTCAAGACAAAGAGAAAATACTGAAGGCAGCAAGATTAAATAGAACCTTCACATACAAGGGAAGCTCAATAATATTAAGTGCTGATTTCTCATCTGAAACCATGGAGGCAAGAAGACAGTGGGTATGACATAGTTAAGTTCCTAAAAGAAAAAACTTTCAGCCATGAATTCTCTATCCAGCAAAGCTGTCAATCAAAAATGTTGGAACATTCAAAATGTACACAGATAAACAGAAATAAAGACAGTATGCCAATAAGAAACATGCCCTTCAAGAATACTCAATGGTGTTCTGAATTTTGAAAGGAAAAAAAACAGGAGAGAGAGAGAGTTGGAGGAGAGTGTAAAAACAACTAAAAAGGAAAAATAAAAAGCACATATGACATACATAAACCCAAAAACCACATGGCTAATATAACTAATTCCTTGAGAGTAATAACACTGAATTTTACTGGATTAAAATCACCAGTCAAGAGACAGATTGGCTGAATGGTTTAGGAAATATGACCCAACTATATGTTGTCTACAAGAAACCCTCCCTAGACCAAGGGATTCAAGGAGGCTAAAAGTGAATGACTGGAAAACAATCTTACAAGCAAACAAACCAAAAAATGATAGGAGTAGCTACACTAACATCAGACAAAATAGACTTTAAATATAAAATTATTGTAAGAAACAAAGATGGACACTATAAATTAATAAAAGGGATAATCTTTCAAGAATAAACAGCAATCATAAACATTCATTCACCTATCTGGGATGCTTCAAAATACATGAGGCAAACACTGGAAAAATTAAGTGGAGACACAGATACCTCTACAATTATACTGGGGGATTTTAATACACTATTATCACCATTAGACAGAACATCTTTCCAGAAAATTAAAGAAGAAACAAAGACTGAACAATACATTAGAGGATCCATAACTAACAGATATATATAAAACACTACACCCAAATATAGCAGGATATAATTTCTTCTTGATTGTACTTGGATTATTCTCCAAAATAGACCACATTCAATGCCACAGAAAAATTCACAATGAATTCAGAAATTTTGAAATTATATAAAGTAATTTCTCTTACCACTATAGAATGAAGCTGGAAATCATTATGGGCCAAATAACCAATTAGGAGCAAAGATATGGAAGTTAAACAACACACTCTTAGACAAACAGTGGTCAAAGCAGAAATCTCAAAGAAATCAGTAACTACCCTGAAATGAATGAAAACGACAACACAACATATCAAAACCTATGGAATGTAGTAAAAGCTGCACTGAGAGGGGAATTCATAGCCACAAATTCATATATCAAAAAAGACGGAGCTAAAATTGAAGACCTAACTGCACACTTGGAGGAATTAGTAAAATAACAGCACACTAACCCCTAAGGAAATAGAAAGAAGGAAATAACAAAGATTAGAGAGGAACTAAATGAAATAGAAAATAAGAAGGAACTAGAAAAATAAATAAAACAAAAACTGGTTCTTTGAAAAGATTAATTAAATTGACAAACTCTTAGCTATACTAACAAAGGAAAAAAGAGAGATGATGCAAATACACAAAATAAGAAATGAGGAAGGTGATATCACCACTGACCCCACAGAAATAAAGATTATCATAAAGGGATACTTTGAAATATTATTTGCCAACAATAAGAATAATTTAGAAGAAAGGAACAAACTCCTAGAAACACACAAGCAGCCTACATTGATGAAAGAAAAAATTGATGAACTTAACAGAACAATTACAAGTAAAGAGATAAAATTAGTTATCCAAAACTTCCAAACTAAGAAGAACCCAGGACCAAATGGCTTCACAGTTGAATTCTACCAAACATTCCAGAAAGAACTAACACTAATCCTGCTTAAACTTGTCCAAAAAATAGAAGTAGAAAGAACAATGCCTAACTCATTCTATGATGCCCTCATAGACCTAATACAAAAGCCAAAGATGCCCCAAGAAAGGGAAATTACAGACCAATCTCTCTAATAAGCCTAGATGGTAAAATCCTCAACAAAATACTTGCTAAATGTATTCAACAACACATGGAATGAATTATACACCATGATCATGTGCATTTCATCCCAGATATGGACATGTGGTTCAACATTAAAAAATCAATGTAACACACCAAATGAGCAGATCAAAAGAAAAAAAAACACATGATCATCTCTATAGATGCAGAAAAGCATGTGAAAAATAGAGCACCCTTTCCTGAAAATAACACTGAAAAATATAAGAATAGAAGGGAACTTTCTGGACATGTTTAAGGTTATGTATGAAAAACCCACAGTTAAGATTATATACAATGATAAAATCGTAAAAGCTTTCCCTCTAAGACCACAAACAAGACAAAGATGCCCACTATCACCACTTCTATTTAACATTGTGTTAGAAGTTCTCACTAAAGCACTGAGGCATAAAAAAAGATATAAAAGGAATTCTAATTGGAAATGAAGAAGTAAAATTTCACTATTTGCAGAGGACATTATCCTATACATAAAAAGCCATGAGTAATCTACAACAAAGATTCTAGTACTTAAAAATGACTTCAGAAAAGTCGCATGTTAAAAAATCAATGTGAAAAAATAAGTAGAATTTCTGTACACCAAACATGAGTAATCTGAGGAGGAAATTAAGAAAAAATACCATTTAATATAGTAACTAAGAAAAATCAAATACCTAGGAATCAATATAACTAAAGATGTAAATGACTTATACACAGAGAACTACACAACACTGTTAAAGGAAATTTTAAAAGTCTTATATAAATTGAAGAATATTCCCTTTTCATGGACAGGAATACTATACATCATTGAGATGTCTATTCTACCCAAAGTAATGTACATATTTAATGCAACCCCCCCCAAAATCAAGACAGCACTTTTTACTGAATTGGGAAAAAACCAAAACATTTTGGCAGGGCAAGAGAACCCAAATAGCTAAAGACATATTAAAAAAAAAAAAAGAAATCAGAGAAATCTCACTACATGACTTGAAAATATACTGCAAAGCTAGAGTAGTAAAAACTGCATGGTATTGGCACAAGGATAGACATACCAAGAAATGGAATTGAATTGAGTATTCTGATATAGATCCTCACATATACAGTTATCTGATATTTGACAAGACCACCAAGTCCATGTAAGTAGGAAAGAATGCCCTATTGAACAAATGGTCCATGGAGGGCCATATATCCATATCCAAAATAATGATAGAGGAACACCATCTGACACCTTAAACAAAAATCAAGTAAAATTGGAAAAAGATTTAGATAAAAGAGTTAAGACCATAAAGATATTGGAAGATGTGGTAGGTAAACATCTACAGGAACTTGTAATAGGAAATAGCTTCATGAATTTCACACCTGAATCATGAGCAGTAAAGAAAAAGTAGATAAATGGGATATTCTCAAAATTAAAACATTTTCTACCTCAAACGATGTTATCAAGTAAATAAAAAAGCAGCCTATATAATGGGAGAAAATATTGGCAAACATATATCTGATAGGAGCCTAATATCCAGCATATATAAAGAAATCTTATATCTCAAAAATAAAAAGACAAACAACCTATTTTAAAAATGGGCAGGCAACTTGAAAAGACACTTCTCCAAGGAAGAAATACAAATGGCTATAAAGCACATGCTCAACATCACTAGCTATTAGGGAAATGTAAATAAAAACTACAATTAGACACCATCTTACACTCATTAGACTGGCAGCTATATAAAGAAATAAAGAACTGTAAGTTTTGGAGAGGATATGGGAGAATGGGAACACTCATCCACTGCTGGTGGGAATGAAGAAGGGTCCAGCCATTGTGCAGGACAGTTTGGCAGTTCCTCAAAAAACTAACTATAGTACTGCCATTTAATCCAGCAATTGCACTGCTGGGTATTTACCCAGAAGAAATGAAAGCAAGGACACAATCAGATATATGCACACCAATGTACATAGCAGCATTATTCACTATTGTCAAAAGTTGGAATCAACCCAAATGCCCATCAACAGATGAATGGATAAACAAAATGTGGTACATACATACAATGGAATATTACTCATCTGTAAGAAGGAGTACATTGCTAACACACGGGATAACATAAATGAATCTTGAGGACCTTATGTTGAGTGAAGTAAGCCAGGCGTTGAATGAAAAATATTACATTACCTCACTGATATGAATTAAGCAAATCTAGCAGACTCAGAGAGCTATTGTCTGGAAGAAAGGTTTACAGGAATTAGGGAGAGAAGTTTGTGGGCCAATTCACATATGGGTGTAATCTATGATAAGATGGAAGTGTGTAGTTTGACTTTGAAAGGATATGACAGGGGTTGTGATAATATTGGTTTTGCTGGTCTAGTTTTGACAGGTGGGTAGAGTGGGGAGGATGGGTTGCATGGTCCATGGAACTGGGTGAAGTGTTGGGGGAGGGATCAGCTGAACCCTGGGGATTTGCAGGTATGTGGTTGAAAGTCCAACATTGGGAACACTTTTATGGTAATATAACAAAGAAGGTTACTGCTTTAGGATATTGGAGGTGGGGTATTTGGGACAGGACACACTGGAACAGGTCTCTAGGGAATGTGCCAGTCATCATTTTGCCATAATGTATTGTATCTGTGTGCGGAGACCCACATAATTAGCTAGAAAGAGTTGGACTCCCATCCTGGGGAGGACTGATATATTCACAAGCAGAGGGGCAGCAGTCTCTTGAGGGCATGGGTGGTTCCTAATAGAAGAGGACAAACCAGTGTGTCAAGGTCTCAGTGTTGTTGCAAGTAACTATGAATCTTGTGATCCAAGGAGTGAAAGTGGGTGGTCACCATGGGCCCTGAGGTGAAGGGGAGGAAGGGATAGAATAGATGGACAGGGGGTATTTAGTGGGCAATGGAAGTGTTCTCCATGATCATTCAATGATGGATGCAGGCCATGTTAAATATCTTCAAAATTTATAAAAGTGTATGGTCCAAAATGTAGATCATAATGTAAACCATTGACTATGGTTAGTAGCTATGTTTCACTATTTGTATATCAGTTGTCACAAATGTACCATCCACATATAAAAGAGATATTACTTTGGGAAAGAGGAAAAGGGAAAGGTTGTTTGGTATATGGGGGTCGCCTGTATTCTGCATGTGACTTTACTGTGATGTAAAACTTCTTTGAAAACTAAATGAAAGAAAAGTAAGACACTGGGAATAAATGGAACAAAATGTAACTGTACATATGGGACAGGGATGATAGGCAAAATATTTTAAAAATTAAACATTTTTATTATTTTTAATATCCCAATTTTTAAGTTTATTTTTAGCTTTTTAAAATGTATATATATATAAATATTATTTCTTATATTTCTACCTATCATTATTATTTCATTTTCCTATCAAGTGTACTAGGTTACTTAATTGGCTTCATTTCTGAAGAAGCTTTGGATCACAGAAAGGTTACAACTAGGGCAGTGTAAGATCATTGGTGTGGGATTTCAGTGGGCAGAAGTTCACCTGGACAAGCATATAAGGTATATGAATGTGTTCCAATGTTCACAGGGTATTGTCACAGTGGCTGGAGATTCACACAAAAAACCTAAAGAATATTGAATTCCCATTCTGGAGTGGTCTGCCATGTTCTCTAATGGAGCAGCAACAGTCCCCTAAGTGCAGATGCAATGACTGGCTAAGGAAGATGGTCAATTGTTGGGCACTCAATATTCATGACTAAGCTTGAGAGTCTTTGCTCTTGAAATTGATACTTAGCCTAATGTTGTGGAGTGCCTAAGAGTTGCATCCTGAGAGCCTCCTTTTTGCTCAAATGTGGCTTCTTTCTAAACTAAACTTAGCATATAAATGCATTACCTTCCCCCAGCATTGGACATAACTCCCAGGGATGAGCCTCTCTGGCCCTGAGAGATTATTACCAAGCACCAACTAGCAATGCAACTGGAAAAAGACTTCAAATAAAAGAGAAAAGGTAAAGAAAAATGAGTTTTATGGCTAAGAGACTTCAAAGTGAGTAAGGAGGTCATCTCAGTGATAATGCTTGTGCACACCACAGCTGGATCTCATAGACTGCCAAAGTGGATATTACCCCAAACAGTGGGGCTCCTGAGGGCTTTGAAGACACCCAGGTCCTCTGGTCATGGCTGATAACTCCAGAGTTTTGTGCCTTGCCATTGGGCCTTACTTTGGAGATTGTTCTCCTGTGAGTGACAGAATTGGAGTCAGTTATGGCTTCCCTACATATGGCTCATCTGTCCCTGCTATTTGAACTTATACTTGGTGCTGGAGTTGGTAGGTGTAAGTCCAAGAGACTTGAATCTTTGGACTATCCATGTGCCACCTGGGCCCTGTGCCTCAGTGAAGTTGCAACACCTACACACAAGTTCATTGGCCTCACCCAGGACAACTATCAAGGAGGTGATTATTGACAACCACCATATCAAGGAAATGAGATAACCTACAACAGCAAGCAAAATAGTCTCATCCATCTGCTCCAGGGGAAATACACCCCATGTTAATTAAGGGTAGAGTGGGTATCACCATCCCAGAATCCTCAGGGTTGTGGAAATGAATGATGGGCTAGAGTAGACTTACTGGTATTCCTATATAGACTGTGGTTTTAATAATGGAAGAACTTATATCATTGAAGTGGAGGCAGTGACCACTGGAGATTCTGAGGGGGAGGGAGAGGGAAAAACACATGTAATATGGGGAAATTTGGGGGACTTGAGAATTGTCCTGAGTGACAATGCAATGACAGATACAAGCCATTATATACCTTGTCATAACTTAGAAAATTGTGCAGGAGAGTGTGTAAACTACAATGTAAACTATAATCCATATTTAGTGACAATGCTCCAAAATGTGTTCAATTGTAACAAATGTACCATACTAATGAAGGATATTGTTAATGTGGAAAATGTGGGAGGGCTAGGGAGCAGAGCATATGGGGATCCCCTATATTTTTTAATGAAACATTTATGTAACCTAAGTATCATTTAAAAATTTAAAAAAAAAGTATTTAAAAAAAAACAGTGTAGAGTAATCATAATCAAGGCAGTGTGGTACTGGCAAAAAGGTAAACATCGAGATAAATATAATAAAATTGAAAGTCTAAAAGTGAACCTGTAAAAAAAAGGGAGAGAATTCAGGGTTATTTTTCCCTATATTCCTTATTACCTTGGGGATATTTAGAAAGTATTGACTTCACAGTTTAATGATATGGGCGATAATACACAGAGTGGAATTTCTAATGGCTTGTCTATTCTTTAACAGTTGATATGTAGTAATATATTTAAAAAACAGCCTAGAACATGACTATTTCATAATATCTAGCTAATAAATATCAGCTATTTTAATTGTGAAAAATGACACTGGAAATTTTTCTATTTCCATTGATTTTTAAAATGAATATTTATATTTATTTTGCTAGATTTACATGAAATGCCTTCATAACTTTTGCCTATTAATTGCTTAGCTCTCCTTTAGAATCTAGCTGAAGAAATAGCTCATACTTGGTGTCTGCACGTGTTTAATTTCAAGGGAGTATTAGTATAATTTTCTTCCTTATCTTTTGAATCCAGACTGTGTATTCACAAATATATCTTCAGTTACCATTTTATTTAAAGGTGAATCACATAAAATAAATACTAGAATTTGAAAATATCCAGATTGTTATGAGCACTCATTTGACATATGGGGCAGAAATAATTAAGTATGCTAATAATATTGAGGCTTATTAGTGCTGTTTCAGGGAATTATTCATCAATAATTTAAAACAACTCACATAAAATATACAAATATACCTGAAATGAGGTAACAATTTTTTCTTCCCTTACATGAATACAGCTTTTGAAAGAGATTAACAAAATATGTGATTTTCCATCTTGGATTGATGGATACATTTCATAAAGTCACTTCTCAGGTAGATACACTTAAGAAGCATACTGGTTCTGCATTCTTTACAAACATCTTTTTGCTCTAAATGCACATATGGGTGATACCTCCCATGAGCACTGATTAACTGGATATTTCAACATCAAAATAACCAGTGATCCTTCAATTCCTGCTTAATAATGACTTCTTTCCAAACTCTTGAGATTAATTAAATTTGTAGTGGTGTTTCTTAGCAAGCAATAAATTTGGCAAATAACTTTTTGGTTAAACTTAACAAAAGAGAAGTATTCAACAATCTTTGCAAATCCACAGGATATTTAATACATTCTCAATTTTGTGTCAGATTATAAATGTAAATTATTTATTTACAATAAATACATAAAATTGTGTTATCCATAACAAAATACATTTTCAAAAAGTATTGACATAAAAGTATGACATAATGGAAACTCATCTACAGATTAAAATTACCTAGAAATTAAAAAACAAAATTGGCCAGAATTGTATAAATTAAGAAAAATAACTATATTCAACATTTGATTTTAAAATAAAACAATTTTAAAAAAAGAGGTTTTGCACAGAGTGGAACTTACCAACTTTACCCTATTTACCAAAAGTGCTTTGAACAGCTTCTTCCTTATGGGATGTGTTGAATAAAGTTAGGTAAATTTCAGAATATCCATTCTTATAATTCAGAGGAAGTTCTAAGTAAAGAAGATAATTTTCATTTCTCTGAAAATTTTTAGTAATGATTAGCAATCTGGAGAAAAGTATAGTGTGGGAAAGGCTAAGAAACTCTGTAGAAAATCTTGGAAATGAAGGCTCAAATATAAAAATCAGTATGTAGTCTTATGTGACATCATAATTGTTATAAATGCAACCTGTAAAGTTTCATGAGTATAGATAAGTCAAGTCCAGAAATAGAAACACCCCTTCATATAATAGAGGACATTTGATGTAACCAGAGCTAGGAATGGTTTCACAGAGCCCAGATTTATTCCAGCCTTCATTATAACTACATGTTGTCATTCTCTCTATGTGCATATTTGGGCAGAAACCTACACTCTGAAGTTCAGCTCAGCTTGATAAAGGTTGCAGTCTGTCACTGATATGGCAAAGGTAATTCACACTTTATCAAGTATATAGAAGAAATGGGTAGTTTTGTCAACTTGAAATGCATAAGAGGAAAAGTGACAGCATGGAAGCTCAAAATTCCAGAGTATTGCTTTCTCATTTTATGGGAAAAAAATGTGCCCAGAGGAAATTAATGGCCAGAAGAACACAAGCCCAAGTATATTATCTGAGGTTAGTGACTACTGAAGGACATAGTTTTAAATATAAAATATAAAAATCATCAGTTCTGAGTTTGGGGTGTTTCAGGGAAAATTTTATAATTGAAAGTTATTGAAGACTCCAAAAAATTTTTATTTATGTTGCTATTCCTATCTATTGATAATAAAAACTACATTAGAAAATCAAACTGATACATGTTTGACTATATATTTAATGTATTAAGAATAATTAGGGGCCAGCCACAGTGGATAAGGGCACCAGTATACTGTCCCATCCAGTGGGACAGTCAACAGGGGCCTCCAAACCTGTGAGAAAAAGAATGGTATGGGACAGGGAGACACAAGGAACGACAGCAAGACAGTAGGTCTGATCAAGCTGCAAAAGTTTATTGGTGAGGTACAGGTATTTATACTCAAAGGAAGGAGGGAGTGGCTTGGTAGTTATCTGTTGGTAGCAGCT
>PVKH010036303.1:0-11611 GCA_004027955.1 Chaetophractus vellerosus | reverse complement strand
TGGTCCTCACCTGCAACACCTCTGAAGAAGACGGCATCACCTGGACCTCACAACAGAGTGGTGAGGTCTTGGGCTCTGGCAAAACCCTGACCATCCAAGTCAAAGAGTTTGGAGATGCTGGCCAATACACCTGTCAGAAGGGTGGAGAGACACTGAACCGTTCGCTCTTGCTGCTTCACAAAAAGGAAGGTGGAGCTTGGTCCACGGATATTTTAAAGGACCAGAAAGGTAATTCCATTCCCTTGGAGAGCGCCAATGTTCTCTTTTGCTCCACAAGCAATACAAAAATAAGAATTTTAAAAGGCAAGCAAGCCATGATTAGAGTAGTGAAGGAATCACCAGTAAGTCCCTTACTGAAACCACCTAAATATGACATTTCCTTTGCTTTCCAGGACAGCTTTGAGTTGTCATCCTTCAAAATCTCACATTGGGAGAGTTTTCATGTTTGGTCTGAATGCTTGTCCTGAGATTCTCTCTTTTTTTCTTTTTTTTTTTTTTTACTTGGAGAAGTTGTAGGTTTACAGAAAAATCATGCATTAAATACAGAGTTCCCATATGCCACACAATTATTAACACCTTGCATTAATGTTGTACATTTAACTATAGTCCTTTGTTTATGATAGGGATCACTGTTTGTGTTGTTCAGTCCTATGATTTATTTAAATTTTTATTCTAGTAACGTACATACAAGCTAAAATTTCCCCTTTTAACCACATTCACATATATGATTCAGTGCTGTTAATTATGTTCACAGTGTTCTGCCACCATCACCACCATTCATTATTAAAACTTTATGATGTGGAAATAGAAACTCTGTACAATGTAAGCATGAACTCCTCATTCCCTACCCCCACCCCAGCCCCCCTGGTAACCTTTATTCTACATTCTGACTCTATGACTTTGCTTATTCTAATTATTCATATCAGGGAGGTCATATAATATTTGTCTATTTGTGTTTGGTTTATTTCACTCAACATGATGTCTTCAAGATTCCTCCACGTGATATATATATATGCAGTGGAATATTTTCAACCATAAAAAGGAATGAGGTTCTATATAAATAAGGATAACATGATTGAATGGCTAATGGAAGTTTTCCAATGTTTACAATTCATAACTGAGCACTGGGGTGATAATCTTGAGAAAAAAAAACTCAACATCCCTCCCTCAGATGTGTGGGTATGTCATATCTACTACAGAATCAACATCCTTTTGGGATACTCCAAATTCCAGCTTAACTACCTGCCAGGGGAACAGTATCATTTTCCAAGGACATAAATGAAAGAACTTCACACTCATACTGTTTGGTGGTCTGTGGTTAATCATCATCAAAATCTTTCTGAAAGAAAACCCTTCACTCATGAATTTTTGTTCTTTTTCAAATCCAGACCCCAAAAATAATACCTTTCTAAAATGTGTGGCAAAGAATTATTCTGGGCGCTTCACCTGCTGGTGGCTGACAGCAATCAGTACTGATCTGAAATTCAGCGTCAAAAGCAGCAGAGGGTAAGTGAAGCCACTCTGGTTTCTCAGCATCTTGCTAGAACCAGTTCATTAGGAAAATAAGGGTGACCTATCAGTGACCTATTGGTTAAAGATAATGGGAAAAAAACTCGAACCCATAATATTCTAACCCCTCTTTCTCGGCCCTAAGTTGGAGAAAGAACCTGGATATTTAAGCCAATTTTCTGAACAGATGTACATGCAAGAACGGGATATTATCATGGCCTGAGAATAGCCTCTGCTGTATTTGAACCCACCCTTATCTAAATTGCCTGGAAATGCTTCATTAAAGCTGATAGCACCATGGGGAGAGATAAAGGAGAAATAGAAGCTACGGATGACTTGCCAGAATTGCACCTTGAGTCAAAAATAGAAGCGAAAGTTCTAGGGCAGAGATCTTGGAAGCCCTGAAGCAGACTCCAGAACTCTGTGAGCCCACGAGAAATGTTGCCAGGGTCATCTCAACTCCTTGTTCTTCTGCTAACGCTACTAACCTGAAGCTAAAAGGGCAGAGAAGTTCACCGTTTATCCAACACACTTGGACTTTCCCTAAGAAATCAATTTGCATGGATCCAGAATCTCTGTTTTAGCCCATCTAAGGCTTTTGATCATTGTCTGAGTTCCTGCAGTAATGTAGGATGATGGAACAAACCCTAGGCAGTCATCCTGGCTTTGCCACTATTTAGCCGGGTAGATTAACCTTCAGTGTCTCAGTTTGCCATCTTTAAAATGATAGCGCTTACTAAAGAAATGCTTATACAAGTGCACAAAGACATAGGTGCACGTGTCCATCGTGGCATTTTTTGGTCAACAGCAGGGGAGTGGCTAAATAGAGAGTGGTACATTATACTCCATCTTAGTTTGCCTGGGATGCTGTAACAAATACCACTGACTGGGTGACCTAAACAACAGGAATTTATTGTCTCACAGTTTGGGACAATATCAAGGTCCCAAATCCAAGTCCCAAATCAAGGTTTCAGCAGGATCTGGTTCTCTCTGGAGTCTGTAGCATTGTGGTGGTGGCTTACCAGCAGTCCATAACTCAGTTTCTGCTTCTGTCACTGGCCGTCTCATTCCACATCTGTCTCCTCCTACTGTGTCCAAATTTCCTCTGCTTGTAAGGACTCCAGTCATAGTGGATTAAAGCCCACCCTGATTCAGTTTGGCCTCACCTTAACTAATAGCATCTTCAAAGATCCTATCACAGACAGGTTCACATCTTCGGAACTGGGGTGTAGGACTTGAACACGTCTTTGTGACAGACATGATTCAACCCATAACATTGGCTTAATGTGCTGTCATCAAATGCATAGTCAGATCTGTGTGTTCTGACATGGAGAGTGCCCCATAATATGTTCAGATGGAAAAAGATGATTACAGAAATATATATATAATTTGATCCTATTTCATAAAAAAGAAAACCTATGTGTGTATATATGGGTAAAATATAAGTGTGTATGCATATGTGGGTATATGATTACCTTGAATATTCACCGAGAAAGTTCTGAAAGGATACAACAAGCTGTGTGTTTTTTTATCTGGGGAATGAGATTAGGGATAAAAAGGGGGATGAAGGAGGCACACATACATTTTCCTCTATATGCATCTTTACCGTTTTAATGTCTTAGGATTAGCATCTATTGATTTTGTAATTAAAATAAGAAAAATGAATTAAAAGCTTTAATAAAGGAATGTAATCATCTAGAAATTTCCAGATTCATTTAGGCAAGAGACATATACACATAAGTAAACATTTGTACCATCCCCTGAAGTTAACCTTATTCTCATGGGGAGGGCAGTTTATGACCCCAGGGGAGAAACCAACCCTGTTGGATAAATTGTGTCCAGAGATAGCTGTCTTCCCCTCCTTACTGGCTGCAATCACTAGGAACTCACCCCCAAATGTATAATACAGAATACTCTGTCTTTGATTTCAGCTCTTCTGACCCCCAAGGGGTAACGTGTGGAGCAGCGACACTTTCTGAAGAGAGGGTCAGAGTGGACGACAAGGAGTATAAGAAGTACACGGTGGAGTGTCAGGAGGCCAGTGCCTGCCCAGCAGCAGAGGAAAGCCTGCCGATTGAGGTCGTGCTGGATGCTGTTCACAAGCTCAAGTATGAAAACTACACCAGCAGCTTCTTCATCAGGGACATCAGTGAGTTTGGGATGATTCTATATATTTAAGAAGAATACCTGTCATTTGTCACATGTTCCCAGTGCCCCATATGGAGGAAATCAAGTCTCAGAAAGATTAAGCAGTTTGCATCAAGTCTCACAGCTAGCAATCCAGACCCCCGCCTGACCCAGTAGAAAGGGCAGTCTCTTTGCTGCACTTCTATTCTGCTGCCTGGGTTGCTTCCATGATGAATCCAAGAGCCCCTCAAGCATAATATTCAGATTCAGAACCAGAGCTTCCCTACAAATTGTAACTATTCCCAGTCAATCTTCCTCCAGCATTTGAAAAAGAGGCTCAATATTAGAACATAAAATCCTCCAATTGGACATCTATTTTTTAATTGACATATATAGATTTTGCCTCTTAACATTTCCTTTACCATTTGTTCTTTGAACAAGCATCATGAAATAAAACGTGATAGAACCACAGAACTTGCTCTAGTATTTGCAGAGTATTGGCACTTGGTGGGTGGGTGGGGAGGGTGGGATCGAGTTCACACAGAGTGGCCAGGAAAGACCGAGCTTGAAAGGTGACATTTAGCTGAGACTTAAAGGAAAGAAGGTGTCAATCGTATAAAAATAGTAAGGAGGTACCTACTGGACACTACCGAGCCCAAAGATGTGCTGGAGAATGCCTTGCCCTCTAGAGGAAGATCTAGAGGGCAGAGCCTTTGTTCTCACTGCTTTAGCCTCCTTGTGTAGTCTAGTGGCTGCCACGTAATGGGTGCTCAGCGATTATTTATGGAATAAAAGAATGAATGAACAAGCACAGGGGCTACTGACTACAACTGCTGCAAGACTAGTCAGTGCCAGTTACCGTAAAAAGACAAGAGAAAGGGCAGTAAGTGGAAAATCTCCCATCTCCTCCCCAGTGAGAAGCTCAGCTCAATTCTGTGCTAGGTGCAGAGACACACAAAGAGAGGGTTTGGCTACAGAAAGGGTAATCCTTCACTGCACAGTCCAGATGTGAGATCAGAACCTTCTTCTGAGCTCCAAGCACAGGTGGTTCCACGGGCAGGGCCCCTCGATTGAGGGGAGCGGCTGCCTGAGTGCAGGGATGAGAAAGGTTCTGAGCCTGCCTCGGGGTCAGTGATAAAGGATGTGGCACTTAACCAGGACTGCCTTCCCCAGCATGTGAGTGAGCACCGGCAGCAGAGGTACCTCACATTTGCTAGCCCAGTTTATTTTACCCAGTGGCTAGACAGCATGGGCATCACATCACTTCATGGCCCCATGTTGTTCCCGGCACCACCTGAAGGTGAGAAGCATGTCCCCTCCGCCTGACAGAGGACAGAGGTGGGCAGCAGCCGTGGAGATAGATATGGCTTTCTAGATAGCTATGGCTTTCTAGACCTCATCCCCAAAGAGTATAAGTAAAGTCCCTGAGGAACCTTAACTCCCTGAAGGCATTAGAAAGAGTTTTGTGTACTGACCTCAGGCAAGGGCTTTATGTGGAGAAACTCTTTTTATCCTCATAACCCCCCTACGGGATGGGAACCACGATGACTCCAATTTTCCGGATGAAAACGGTGGCTCAGGCAAGCTAAGTAACTATTCTGCGGACCCACAGCTGGTAAGAGGCGAAAAATGGGATCAGAAGCCAGAACTGCCTTAGTCCAAAGCCCCATTAGGAAAATAAAAGGTGTTTCCTTATCTTCTCCCACAGTCAAACCTGATGAGCCCAAGAACCTGCAGCTGAGGCCAGTAAAGAATTCTCATGTGCTGAGCTGGGAGTACCCTGACACCTGGAGCACCCCACATTCCTACTTCTCCCTGACGTTCCATATTCAAGTGGAAGGCAAGAACAAGAAAGAAAAGGTGGGGTGTGATTCGTGTGAGCTATGTTCTGTGGTCAGGTTTATGTACCCCCGCCATCAGAGAGGAGATGAATGATGTTAACAACGACTAGCTGTGTTAGCGCTTCCCATGTGCCTGGAACTGTGCTAAGGGTTTTACATGTGTTACCTCACTTAATCATGACAAAAAAACTACAAACGCGGGCAGTATTATCATCACCACTACACAAGTGAAGAACTTGAAGCTCAGAGAGGCTATGAGACTTATCCAAGGTCACTCAGCTGGAAAGTGACAGAACCAGGGCACAAACTCAATCTGTCAGACACAAAGGCCATGCACCTATAACCACTCTGCTGCCCCGGGATAATTGGTAATTAATCCCTGCACTCAGAATTGCTCCTAAGGTGGAAGATCTCGGCTCCAGGAGCCTAAAATTATTGTCTCAACAATGTAAATGTAATTGATGATACATCATTTATGCTATGTGTCAACCAAAAGGGGTAACTTCTAGCTGTTTGAGATATTGTGAAATCAATTTATTAAACAGGATGTCAGCATATACATAGGCTAAGACAATGGCCTTTGAACTTTCCTGCCTTAGCACCAGAATCCCTTTGCCCCTTAGAAGTTCCCCCAGGCACTTTTACAGTGCCCGGGGGCTCCTTGGATGCCAGTTTTTAGGTCAATTGATACCTCACTCAGCACAGTATTTAGGATGTGGTAGAAACTCAGTCACTCCCTGAGAATTGGGGAGGAGGGCCCTATTCTGGATCAGATTTTTGCCTGAATATTATTTTAAGTCTTGATAAGTACCTTCCATACTTAAGGTACATATCATTTATAGGTAATATATAGTGAGCACTTTCTACACAATAAAGACTTTGCTAAGAGTTTGACATGATTGTCACCTTTGATTACTTTAATTACCAACTATATAAGGTGGCCGTTATTATTATCCCCATTTTATAAATGAGGAAACTGAGACAGAGAGCCTAACACATTTTCCTGAAAGTAGCGCTAATAAGTAGCAGGTGCCAGGATTTTAACACAGGTTTATATGATAAAGAATCAGGGTATGGTATTTCTGATTATCCAGAGGCCATCCAGAACAAACCTGTCGCAGTCCCACCATCAGCCTAGTACTGGGGTGGGTGCACACGGCGACTTCAGGCCAGGCGGTAGGCTAGAGACACCAAAGCCAGTCCTCACCATTTCTCCCACAGGGCTTACAAAGGAAAAAAGGTGCATCTGTGCTTACGGCTTCTGCCAGTAGGTGGCACAAGTTCTACACGCTCCCCTGTGAATTGGAAACGTGGTACCCTAAAACCAGCTAGCGTGTGCTTGTGTGGGGAGGTACTTTAAAGAAATATGCCTGTCCTGTCTTGTGACCGTGTTACCACAGGCTGTTCAGAAATTGCACTCTCTTTTTCAGAAGAAGGAATTCCACGTGGACGCAACCTCCATCAAGGTCACCTGCCACAAGAACTCCATGATCCGTGTGCAAGCCCGGGACCGCTACTATAGCTCATCCTGGAGCAACTGGGCATCTGTGTCCTGCAGCTAGGTGAGCAGGCCTACAGAGCCCAGCTCAGACCTGCATGCTCAGTGCACCTGGGGACAGGGCAACGGTGGGGGGCGGTACAGGAGAGGAGTGGGGAGGTATGGTGCCCTGCACGCAGTCGCCAGTCGCTAGAGTCAGAAACATAGGTTCTTTCATTCATTAACAGATATTTATTTGATGCCCATATAGTGCCAGGCACTGTACTGGGCGCAGGGATATAGCCCTACAGAAAACAAGAATGGAAAGCAGAGGCAGGGCTTAGAGCCTGGGCCCTTGCAAGCCATTTCCAGGAATTAGAACCTTATCTTGGGGGTGCTGGGGAGCCACTGAAGGGTTTCAAGCAAGGAAGTGATGGAATCAGGTATTCTTTTAAGAAAACTCTCCAGAAAGCCTCTGATAAGCACAATACCAAGCCAAATTTTAGGCCACATAAGGAAGGGTTGAACCTTTATGTCATGGAATCCTCAAAACCAATTGCCCAGAATAACATTTTGTATGGAATAAGAAGGAATTGGTGCTGCATTCCTAACCCATGCACACTTTGGCATTCTTTTTCAGGTTCCAATTTCAGGATGAAACATTGTAAGAAAAGTGGAAGATATCAGGCAGAATTTTAAATGGCACAATGGAATAGACACAAAAAGATATTTTCTACCCAATATGCTTTTTTTAAAAGAATCATAATGATGTCTTTGCTATATTTTTATATTTAAATCCTAAATGCCCACTGACACAAACTATTTATAGGTTTACCAGCTATCTGGCCTTAATGCTATTGTCCATATTTAAATTATTTATTTATTTATTTATTTATTATTGTTATTTAACATTTGAGTGCCAAGATGTATGCTTCTCGTGACCTCATCCATAAGGAATGGGCCCTATACTATGCAAAATGTGAATTTTGTGAATTAAGTGTTATTTATACTGATAACTTTTCAAATGAGGCTGTGAGAACGTATTGGTTTTATGACAACTAATAACATGATGCTCTGATGCAATCACTATAATATATTTGTGATGGATGGGAACACAAGAGATTTTTAAATGTAGACATCGAGACAGGAACCTGCTTGGGGGATGCTGGAAATGGAGATGTTAGTTCCCATATCCGTCAAGAAGAATTTCCTTTAAGTGGTGTTGATAAATGCAATTCAGGGCCACCTGCTCTTCAAGCAAGTTTAGTCTTTGGATGCTTGAATTTAGAAAAGAATTTTTTTAGAAGATTGAAATTGAAATTAAGCTTCAGCCTCCCTGGCAGTCTCCAGCCCCATCTATAAGTAAGACACAGGCAGGTGACACAGAGTTATCCTAACTGTCTGGAAACTAAAACTATCTTATGATTCAAGAGGGAGGACAAGTATAGTTATGGCTAAGGACATAAAATTGTCAGAATTGCAAGTTGTTTTCTAATGGCCACGTGAAAAAGCAGTCAGAGGTGCCAAGAAAATGATCAAGAATTGCTTACTCATCAGCCTGACTTATGAATATGACCAAGAAAGTATCAATCAATTAAGGTGCTACTTTAAAGTAATGAATGTGCTTTCTGTAAACTGATTACATTTGTTTTCTATTTGTTCGTTTGTTTTTACATTCTGAGGCTGAACTAATAAAAATATAATTCTTCTTTGCAATAATAATATCTTGGGCTTTCTCAGATGACCTGTGTATCCTCATGCCAAGTTTACCAGGGGTGTATTTTTTTTCCCTATCATTAAGAATAGTCCCATTCTTTCATTTCCCATCTTGCAGAATTGCTTTTTTCCTTTATAGTATTTCCAAAGGCAGTGTCTTACTGAGCTCAAGGAATGTTCCTGTAATCTGACCAAGGGCAGGGGGCTCTTTGCAAGGACACTGACCTGCATTATGCCTTTTTTGGGGATTGGATGTTCTTTCTTCTTTCACCTTCTGTCTTGGAATCAACTCTCCTGGTTATCTCGATATCATGAAATGAAACTCCCACCCGGTGGAACCACGGGCCTCCCTTCCCGTAGGTCTGGTATTTATCGAGAGTTTGCCCTGTGTCTAGACATGTGTTAGCCCTTGGGGTTGAGGAGTTCTGACAACCTTGTGTTGCTTCCCCCAAAGAGTGCCCACTCCTGGCAGACCTTAAAAAAACAAGGAAAAAAGCTAACTTCAGCCCTACTTTAGTAAAGGTTCAGTGCTAAAAGGTTCAGTGCTCTGGGGTGAGAGTGAAAAGAAGGATCCGTGTTACCTGGAGCACCCAAGAAGGCACAATAGAGAAGTGGGGGTGCCCACTTTGGGTGAAGAGAATGGGCAGGGACTGCCAAGTCTTCTTTGGGGTCAGAAAGAATGGCATCCAATTGCCTGCTCTCTTGACAAGCCAAGTGTGCACATTCAGGCTTCCTTGCAATGTTAGGATAATTATTAGGGGTATTTGTTTACATTCCTTATTTTAAGTGTCCTTTAGAGGCCTGGCGAAAGGGGGAAGTTTCTGTCATCTTACTCCAGCATTTGCAATATATCATCTGGTGTTGTGAGCCCACGCTTGACAGCACATGGTTCGTTAATGACAACTATTTGTCCTCCTACAACGTCTTTCATCTAGAAATACCAAAGCACTTAATGGCTATGTAATGAATAGCGCTAACCAGGGGGAAAACAATTAATCACCTTTCATTAGCACAGCGACTTGGAAACCTTTTACAAACTTCCAGTCAGCCTGAGGCAGAGCTGCAAACACAGCTCAGATGTTCTGGCTTCTACTATGTCCACTGCTTTCCCAACATGACCTCTTAGCATTGGGTTAATTTGGATATTTACAATGGAGGAGTTTTCTCTTTTAAAGATATTCTCCAGGATGATACTTTTTTTTTTTCCCTTCTAAAAATCCAGCTTCAAATGTCCAAGCGACAGACCTCAGGACTGGGGGCCATAAGACTGGGCCCTAGGCCTGGCCAGCACTGCTTGGTCACCATGTCGCCTTGGGCAGGACACCTCACACAACCAGCTGATGATCCAATCCATACTCATTCTCCCCTGATCCCCTCTTCATCTCCAAAGTTTGGAAAGCTAAGGGATCACTTTCCCAGTCACCCTGCTGCCCTGCAAGCTGCAAGGCCATGAGACTCAATTCTGGCCAATGAGATGGAAGAAAATTCTTCCGGGGATTTCTGAGAAAGTTTTGGCTTTCATGATAAAAGGGAGAGCCATGGCTAGGATCACCCTTTCCATCATTCTCCCTCTCTTGAACAGACAAGATAGGGAGCTTCAGAGGATACTTTGCAACCAGGATGAAAGCCACCATGCCAAGTCTGTAAAGAAAGAAAGAGTCTGGGACACTGTTGGCATCTCCAGGCAGCTGAACCCCCGATTTCTTGTTAGGTGAGAAAGACAGGTGCATGTTTGCTTTTAAACTAGAAAATAGAGGCCAAAAATTAAATAAAATCATTCTCCTAACCAGAGACCCACTGTGGAGAGGCTGCTGGTCCCTTAGGTAAGAAGCCAGGCCAGCACAGGAAAGGGGGGGGGGCAGCATTGGCCGCGGTCCCTGCCCTCACATGGTGTCCAGGCTCCAAATGCTTGAAACCCGCAGCACTGGAGGCTGGTTCTTAAAGGTGAAGAGCACACTATTCAACGAGATAATGCATTTGCTGTGAGTCGCACTGCCTGACATACCGTAAACACCCAGCAAATGGAAGCTATTTTCACTGACCAGCTTTGTGATCTTGAACAAGGTACTTAAACTCTTTGAGCCTCAGTTTTCTCTACTGTAAAATGGGATACTAACAGTACCTACATCATAGGGTGGCTGTGAGGACCATAACAATTAGAAAGTGCTGAGAGAAGTACCTAATCCATAATAATTACTAATTAAAAGATGATTTTACTTATTATAGCCTGAAGGAAACATAATCCTGGACCCTGTGCTTTTTGTGGGTGGAGAATGGAGAGGTGGTTGTTAGGAGGTCCTGGTGTCTCTGAAAATGAGTTTCGGGTGGAGGATCCATTAATCAGCCATTGGGGGACCGAGATCGGGCTCAGTGAGTTGAGGTTAAAAATCCTCTTCCGTATAGAATCCCCTTCTTACGAACAAAATTGCAGAAACACCCCCATGTGGGGAATACCAAGATGCTATAGACCCAGTTCCTGCCCGCAGGGATTGTACAATCTGGTGAGAGAGAAAGGGGCAAACATCTGGAATATGTTAAAATAAAGCCTAGCTGAGGTATACAGCACTATTCCTTTTTACAAAGGTTTCAAGCTCCCAGGAGGAGCCCTTTCATTCCTTTTTCACCTTCCTGGATGTAATAATTTGGCATAAACCTACCAATTCACCTTACCTATAAATCAGGCTTTAATCATCTCATTCATTTTCATTTCAGTTCGGCCCTTCTTCCAAGGGCAGCATTTGTGAGCAAAATGTTTTTGGACAAGACTGTATCCAGAGAGTCGTATTATACCAAGGAAATGAATTCCCCCTTTCGTGCTCATAAAATGCAAAAATAAAATCAGCATTCAGGCTGAGGGAGGCGGGAACCAGGCACGCATACTGAAAACCCTCCTTCTGCAGGAAGCCGCGCTCCGCGGAGCTGATTTGCATTTACCTTCACG
>PVKH010036302.1:0-11590 GCA_004027955.1 Chaetophractus vellerosus | reverse complement strand
AGGATGCAAATAGAATGAAAGTGAACGGTTGGAAAACAATATTTCATGCAAACAATAACCAAAAGAAGTAGATATAATGGTGTCAGCAAAAAGAGACTTTAAATGCAAAAAAGTTATGAGAGATGCAGGAGGCCATTATATATCAATAGAAGATACAATCCACCAGGAAGGAATAACCATCATAAATATCTATGCACCTAACCAGGATACCCCAAAATACATGAGGCAAATTCTGGCAAAAATGGAAAGAGAAATAGATGTCTTTACAATAATAGCTGGAGACTTCAACATGCCACTCACATCAATAGATAGAACAACTAGACAGTAGATCAACCAGGAAACAGAGAACTTGAACAATATGATAAATGAACTGGACCTGATAGATATATCCAGAACATTGCAGTTGAGATCATCAGGTTATATATTCTTCTCAGGATAGAACACATATTGGACCACAACACAGCCCTCAATAAATTTAAGAAGATTAAAATTATGCAAAACACCTTCTCTGATCATAATGGAATGAAGCTGGAAAGCAATAATAGGAGGGAAAGGGGAAATTTTGCAAATATATGGAGGCTAAACAACACAATCCTTAACAATCAGTGGGTCAAAGAAGAAATTGCAAGAGAAATTAGTAGATATCTCGTGACAAATGAAAAGAAGAACACAACTTATCAAAACTTATGGCATACAGCAAAGGCAATGCTAGGGAAATTTACAGCACTAAATGTGCATGTTAAAAAAGAAGAAAGAGCTAAAATCAATGATTCAACTGAACAACTGGAGAAAGGCAAACCAATCCCAAAGCAAACATAAAGAAACAAATAACAAAGATTAGAGCAGAAATAAGTGAAATTGAAAACAAAACAAAAAGAAATAGAGAAAAACCACAAAACCAAATGCTGATTCTTTGAGAAAACGAATGAAATTGACAATCCCTTAGCAAGACTAACAAAGAAAAAAGAAGATGCAAATAAATAAAAGGGATGAAAGGAGGGGTGTGACTGACCCCACAAAAATAAAAAGGATCATAAGAGGATATTATGAGAAACTATATGCCAACAAATTGGACAACCTAGATGGAATGGACACATTCCTAGAAATGCACAAACAACCTACACTAACTCTATGAGAAATACAGAAACTCAACCAACCAATCACAAGCAAAGAAATTGAATCAGTCATCAAAAACCTTCCAACAAAGAAAAGTCCAGGACCAGATGGCTTCACAGGTGAATTCTACCAAACATTTCAAGAAGAATTAATACCAATCCGGTTTAAACACTTCCAGAAAATTGAAAAGGAAGTAAAATTATCCAACACATTTTATGAAGCCAACATCAACCTAATACCAAAGCCAGATAAAGATACTAAGAGAAGGGGGCAGGCTATAGCCCAGCGGATAGGACACTGGTTCACCACATGGGAAGCCCCGGGTTCAGTTCCTGGGGCCTCTCCAAGCAGGCAGACCACCTTGAGAGGGCAAACCGCCATGGGCGGGGCAAGTCACCCGTGAAGAACGGAGCAGAACCGCCGGCGAACAGAGCAGAGCCGCCCACGAGCAGAGCAAGCCACCCACAAACGAGGCAAGCTGCCTGCATGGTGAACTGACTCGGCATGTCGCTGCAACAGGGGAGACAAAGCAGACACAGAAGAACACAAAAATGAACACAGCAAAAACGAGCAGAAAGGGGAATATGTAACAACAACAACAACAAAAAGATACTAAGAGAAAAGAAATTTACAGTACAATCTCTCAATGCAAAAAGTCTCCACAAAATATTTGCAAATCGAATCTGACAGCATATAAAAACAATTATACATCATGATCAAGTGAGTTTTATTCCTGGTATACAAGAATAAGAAATAAGAAAATCAATTAATGTAATATATCACATTAACACATTGAAGGGAAGAAAACACACGATCATCTCAATTTATGCAGAAAAGGCATTTGACAAAATCCAATGTTCTTTCTTGATAAAAACGCTTCAAAAGATAGGCATAGAAGGAAAGTTCCTCAACATAATAAAGGGCATATATGAAAATCCCCGAGCCAACATCATACTCAATGGGGAGAGGTTGAAAAGCTTTCCCTCTAAGATCAGTAAAAAGACAAATGTGCCCACTCTCACCACTGTTATTCAACATTGTGCTAGAAGTTCTAGCTAGAACAATTATCTTAGGGAAAAAACATCCAAATTGGAAAAGAGGAGGTAAAACTCTCATTATTCGCAGATGACATAATCTTATATTTAGAAACCTGAAATATCTACAACAAAACTATTAAAGGTAGTATAAGAGTTCAGCAAAGTGGCAGGAGACCAGATCAACATAGTAGTGTTTCTAAACATTAGTAATGAGCAAGCTGAGGAAGAAATCAAGAAAAAAATTCCACTTACAATAGCAAAAAAGTACTCAAATATCTAGGAATTAATTTAACCAGGATTGTAAAGGATCTGTATTTAGAAAACTTGAAACATTGCTAAAAGAAGTCAAAGAAGACCTAAACAAATGGAAAGACATTCTGTGTTCATGGATTGGAAGACTAAACATTGTGAAGATGTCAGTTCTACCAAAATTGATTTATAGATTCACTGTAATACCAATCAAAATTCCCACAGCCTATTTTACATAAATAGAAAAACCAATTACCAAATTTATTTGTAAGGGAAAGTGGTCCCAAATAGCCAAGAATATATTAAAAAAAGAAGAGCAAAGTTAAAGGAATCACACTTCCTGAACTTGAAGTGTATCATAAAGCTACAGTGGTCAAAATTGCATGGTATTGGAATAAAGATAGACACATTGATCAATGGAATCAGAATTCAGAAATAGACTCTCATTTCCATGGTCAACTGATTTTTAATAAACCTACCAAGTCCACTGTTCTGGGACAGAACAGTCTTTTCAACAAATGGTGCTGGGAGAACTGGATGTTCATAACCAAAAGAATGATAGAGGACCTCTGTCTCACTCTTCATACAAGAATCAACTCAAAATGGATCAACGACCTATACATAAAAGTCAGGACCATAAAACTCCTAGAAGATAACGTACGGAAACAGCTACAAGGCTTGTAGTAGGTGGGGGTCTCTTAGACCTTACAGCCAAAGCACGAGCACAAAAGAAAAAAATAGATAAATGGAACCTCCTCAAAATTAAATACTTCTGCACCTCAAAGGATTTTGTGAAGAGGTTGAAAAGGCAGCTGACTCAATGGGAGCAAATATTTGGAAATGACACATCTGGTAAAGGTTTAGTATATATGATATATAAAGAGATATTACAGCTCAACAATAAAAAAACAAACTACCCAATCAAAAAATGGGCAAAAGACTTGAATAGACATTTGTCCAAAGAATAAATACAAATGGCAAAAAAGATATGAAAAATGTTCAACATCACTAGTGATTAAGGAAACACAGATCAAAACTATGGAGTCTTTCTTTTTGGAGTAATGAAATTGTTCTAAAAGTTTTGACATGATGAATGTACGAAATTGTGATTATACTAAAAGCCATTGATTATACACTTTGGATAGATCAAATGGTATGTGACTGTATCTCAATAAAACTGCTTAATAAACAAATAAATAATTGTGCAAGAATAGCCAGAAACAGCAGCTATGTACAGCAGAGGAAACATAGAGAGATTGATAGGTGAGGAATTTTCTTGTTTGTTTGTCTTTTGTGTTTATTATTATTGAAATAATGAAAATACTCTAATAATTATTGAAATGATGAATGCACAAATTTGCGATTATACCAAATACCATTGATTGCACACTTTGAATCAATTGTGTGCTTTATTAATATGTTTGAATAAAATTTATTTGTTTAAAAAAACTAGATTGACACATCATTTTACATCTACTAGAAAGGCCACTATTTACAAAGCACAAAACTACAGGTGTTGAAGAGGATGTGGAGAGATAAGAATGCTTATTCACTATTGGTGGGAATGTAAAATGGTACAGCCACTGTAGATGTCTGTTTGGTGGTTACTAAGGGAGTTTGATATAGATCTACCAGGTGATGCAGCAATACCGTTACTAGGTATTAGCCTAGGAAACCTGAGAGTAATGACATGAGCAGTCATCTACATACCGATGTTCACAGTGACATTATTCACAGATGCTAAAAGATGGACACAGCCCAAGTGTCCGTCACCTGAAAAATGGATAAACCAACTGTGGTATATACACATGATGGAATATTATGCAGCTGTAAGAAGAAATGAAGTCATGAAGCATTTGAAAACAAGGATGAACTTGGAGGACGTTATGTTGAGTGAAGCAAGCCAAGGCACAAAAGGAGGCATGATTTCACTATTATGAACTAAATATAATGAGCAACTCATGGAGTTAATAGCTAGAATATAAGTCACCCAAGAAAAGAATGTGTTCAGAAAATGACAAATGGTACTTGTTATTTAGAAAAATTCATCTGATCATTCTTCATGCACTCTAGGCTCCTAAAGTTGATATATTTTTAATATGTTTTCCATGTGGGAGAAATCCAAGAAGATTCACAACATAAATTTAAGATTAACAGGAACCCTCTTTAGGCTTTGTCAAAAGCTGCTACTTTCCTCCACTAACATCAAATGAAATTTGCCTTCCCTTTCCAAGCTCTCAGATTTCCAGTGTTTAGGACCATTCCTGAAATTAGGCAAGAATATTTTAAACAGCTATATTTGTACATGTTTAAGAGCATGAACTTGGGAGCTAATATCTGTATATTATGTTATTTTTTCACTAACATCTCTATAAGTCAATTGATTGCTAAATCTTAGTGACTGGTAATAACAAACCTATGTTCTTAGCTAAGGGTGGGCTGTGGCTTTGCTAAGAGCTGCACCTCTGCTCTAAATGTCTTCTCATTTCAGGACCCTGGCAGAAGCAATGGCCTCTATATGAAGCCAGCTTTTTTCAAGGCCACATCTTAAAGCTTGTGCTGCATTAGAAAGCTTCCACTCAGTCATGGCATATATCATGTTTGCTCATGGCATGTCACATGGCCAAGCCAAATTTCAGTGAAACAGGGATGTGTTTCTTCCCACAGGAAGCATGGCAGGTGCCATGGCCATAGGAAGGGTGAAGGAGGCTCTGCAACAAGTCAAGGCTACTGTGCAAGCTGTTCTGCCACTTGGGCCGTATGATCCAGCAGATCCAGTGATGCTGGAAGTGTCAGTGGCAAATACAGACGTTATCTGGAAACTTTGGCTAGCGGCTATAGGGGAATTTCAGAGCAGACCCATAGAATTTTGGAGCAAAGCCTTGCATAACCTCTCCAGGGCCTCAAAGTTATCAAGAGACTTAAGTTGCCTATCATGAAATGGGTGTTATCTGACCTGCCAAAACATAAAGTTGGTGTGCACTACAGCACTCAATTATAAAATGGAAATGGTATATTCAAGACAGGGCTTGAGTGGGTCCTGAAGTTACATGAGGAAGTGGCCCAAATGCTCATAGGTCCCCCTCTTGCCACATTATCTTCATTTTTATCAGCCCACAGCTATGGCCTCTTGGGAGTTCCTAATGATCAGTTTACTGGGGAAGAAAAAAGACAGGTCTGGTTTACAGATGGTTCTGCATGATATGTAGGTACCACCTGAAAGTGGATAGCTGTGGCACTCACACATCTCTCTGGGAAAGCCCTGAAGGAGTGTTGAGGGGGAATTCTCCCAGTGCGCAGAACTTTTTAGCAGGGCACTGGTTGTTCCTTTTGCTTGAAAGAAGAAATGGCTTTAGTTGCATTTGTATACTGATACATGGGCTGCGACCAATGGTTTGGCTAGATGGTCATGGACTTCGAAGGAACTTGATTAGAAAATTGGTGACAAGAAGGTGATGAGGAAACATATGTGGATAGGCTTTTCTGAGTGGGAAAAAAAATGGTGATGTTTGTATCCCATGTAAATGCTCACCAGAGAGTGACTTCAGCAGGAGAAGGTTTTAATAATTTTGTAGATAGGACAACCTCTTCTGTGGATATCAGTCAGCCTCTTTCCCCAGTCACTGCTGTCATTGCCCAATGGGTTCATGAACAAATGGTCATGGTGATAGGGATAGAGGTTTTGCATGATCTCAGTCATATACACTTCCAGGCTCACCTGGCTACAGCCAATGATGAGTGCCCAATCTGCCAAGAGTAGAGACCCACACTCATTCCCGATATGGCACCATTCCCTGAGGTGAGCAGCCTGCCACCTGGTGGCAAGTTAATTACATTGGGCCACTTCCATCATGGAATTCTCCTTGGGAATTCATTGAAAACCTTCAACAGAGGTTCCAGCTTGCACCCTGCCCTATTGAATTCAGATTTGTCCAACCCCCACAGTCACATGAGCCAATTCATAAATTTCATTATATATATATATATATATATATATATATATATACACTGTTGATTCTGTTATATACATAGATCTCCTTTCAATTCTGTTTCTGTGGACTACCTTGAATAATACCATGAGATAATCTTACAGGGAAGGGAGGGAAAATTGCTATAAACAAAATTTCAATCTGTTGCCATCTGTTACCACACGTCGGGCCAGCATATTGTTCTGAACCAGTACATGTCTTTTACTATGCTTTTGTAAACCACTTTAAACTTGCTGAATGGAACTTCTTCTGAATTATTTTTTACCTGCATTCATCCTGCATCTATTTCTAGCTACTGTATTTTCCAATTAGCCTCAGAAAAACTTAATTTCCAAACTGCACATAATATATGGGTATTGCCATGTACATCACAGGTACTGTATTCTCCTCTTATTCCTATTATCGCCAGCTGAGCAAAGATCTGTGCTTGCCTATTCCCTATATGGTTGAAACTTTTCCTCACACAAGAAAGGGAGGAAGAAAGGAGACTAAAATCATGTACCACTTATGTAGAAGATGTTTCAAGGGTTAGAACTCTTGAAAGACTACAGAGCCAAGAGAACTAGGTATAGAAGCCTCATATAGTTTATTCTTAGTAAAACTCAGATGTACAGAGAAGATGCTATGACCCTTTAGTGCTATCAATAACTTACGTGGTTTTCTGCACAAGGCCCTACTGTTAAAAGCAAGGAAATTCATTCTTAGTCTTACCCTATTTAAAAGTTAGTCTGTTACAATGGTATAAACAATCTTTTTCGATAATATTCAGTCTCATCTGGAAAAATATGTTCCATTTACGTATTTTTTTAGACTCCTTCCCCCTCAGATTTTCTTCCTGTGCTTCTCTGCAAAATGTGCCACATTTAGAGCTGAACTACCTTAGAAAAGCTTTTACATATGTGCACCAGTAGAGATATACAATATTCATAGAAACATTGTAACAACAATAAAACCCTGTTATAATGGTTAAACCGAAATTGGATAAATACATTGTTTTATAGTCATATGGAGGTATTCTGTATATCAGAGGATGTAATGAGGCATAGCTACATATATCCACAGAGTTAAATTTCAAAAACATAATGTGAAGTGAAAAATATAAGACATAGGGTGAATTTAGGAAAGTTGTCTGGTAGCATAGAGTTCAATCTCTCCAAATCCCCACATTAAAACAGAGTGTAACTAGACAGCAAAAGAGAGGAACAAACAAGCATGTGTAACATTTGTAACACTGGTGGCAAGGTATTCCCACAAATCCTAAAATAAAAGCAAGAGAAGACAAACCACCAACAGCTAGAAGACCCTCTGTATTGTCTGTGTCAGGAGAAGATGGAAGCAATGGGAGGTATTTGTCGGACCTGAGAAAAGGAGTACCCCCAAATATACAAGATGTATTAACTAAAAACATGATGAGGACAGTTTTAGAACAAAGATTGAAACACAGAAGGTTTTTTCCATCTCCACTACTGAATAAAGACAAGATGTCTGTGGTAAAAAAGACTGAATGAGTTGAAGATATCTATCCCCTGTGAATTATTAAAATTAAATTCCAAGATTCCTTCTAGTACAAATTTCAACAGTGATGAGAAATTTTCAGAAGTAGGATAAACATTGAAAAGAATAGGGATAATAGAAATAAAGGAAAGAGAATATCTAGACCAAAATTTGGGAAGAATACGAAGTCCCAGAAATTTCCAAAAGCAAGCAGGTAAATATTTAAACACTGCATGAAAAAAAAGGTGAGAGTTTATTGAAAGTATATAAGGTTCCCTAATCTTATCTCATTCTAAAAGTTTAGAAAACTTAATTTCATATGGAAATGTACCAAAGTCAAATCCTATACAAAATTATAGGAAAAAAAAATGAGAAGCAACATACATCCCAAGAGAAAATGAAGGCATTTCAGAAAAGAATGCCCCAAAACATACCAAAACTGTAACCTATTATTTCAAAATGAGCTAAAAGATATTTTTAAAATTATATATGATGTGGAAGAAGTATTAACTAAGATTTTAAAAACTTGGAAAGAAAGTGACCTGCCAGGAAAGAAATAAAAATAAAAGAAAACATAATTTCAGGATGAAAGACCAAGGAGCAAGTAAGTGAATAAACAAAACCAGTACTGCTTTATGAATAATATAAAGTGAAACAGAGGGAAAATTTAAAATGAAATGAAGAAAGAGAATTAAAAAAATTGAGGGAAAGTGAAAAATACTGAAGATAGGAAAAGAAGCACCAGGGGCTGGCTTTAGCCCAATTGGTAGGGCGCTGGTTTACCACATAGGAGGCCCCGGGTTCGGTTCCCAGAGCCTCCTTGAGCAGGCAGACTGCCTTGAGAAGGCAAGCCACCATGGGCAGGGCAGGCCACTATGGGCATGGCAGGCCGCCATGGGCAGGGCAGGCCCCTGTGAGCAGGGCAAGCCCCCCGAGCAGGGCAAGCTGCCACAAACAGGCAGGCTGCCGCGTGGTGAGCAGACTCAGCAGGTCATTGCAGTGGGGGGAGACAAGCAGACACAGAAAAACACAAAGATGAACACAGCAAGAACAACCAGAAAGGGGGGGGGGGATATGTAATAAATGAAAAATGAATCTTAAAAAAAAAAAGAAGTACCAAAATAAAGATAGGATTCCATGAAGAAGAAAACCAAAGTAAGGGAACCAAAAATTTCTGGAAATAAATGTTATTGGTCTACATTTTTAAAAAGCACATGGTATACATAAAAATATAGAATTAGAATGACAAACACCATGACATATTTTAGAATGAACAATACCAAGCCATCAAGTCTTTTATCTGACTTCAAAGACAAAGAAAACAATTTTAATTATGCTTAAAATTTAACAGCAAGTCTTTATACCAAGCAAAAAATGAAGTAATCTATTTAAGGCATTGAAGGAAAGACAGTGTAAAAGAAGCAACATTTTATCTAGGAAAACTAACATTCATGTATAAAGAGCATCCATAAATTGCTATCACATTCAAGACTCAGGTAATATTGTTCCACTAATTCTCCTTAAGTAATCTCTCAAAGAGTAAGGATGGGAATTAAAATAATGAAAGAGATATTGACAAAAAGGATAACTGTTGAGCACTAATTGTATAACTAACTGTAAAACTAAGGCTAAATGAGGGCTAAGAGTGAGACATTAAGTATAATGGCTATTTATTAATATAAGGCAGATACAGTACAATTTTTAAAATGGAAGAACAGGGAGAGCATATCAAATAAACTTTAAAAAGTTTTCATTAAACAAATTTATGGTAGAATTAGTATTGGTACTCTGAGACTCTACTATGTGTAACACATGATGAAACAAAGGAGTAATTATGGGATATTCTAATGATATATTGATATATTTTCTATTGTCGTTAAGTGCTAGAATTCTTGTTGTGGAAGAAAGGAAGTACAGATGTAGTAGAGAAGATAGTTGTGGTAGTTTGAGATAATTTTATGAATCCTAAAGAAAGAAAGATTATGTTAGCAAACTAATCTATTCCTCTGGCTGTGATACCCTTTGATTGTATTAAATTCACTTGAGGACTTTGATTAGATTACTGGATAGGATTGCTTTAGGACTTTTGATTCAACAACATCGGTAAGGCATGACTTAGGCTGAGTCCCTGCCCTGTTGCTGGGTCTGATATAAACTAACTTGGGCAGACAGAGGAAAAAGGGAACTGCCATGTGAGAGAAAATATTCCAGGTTTGCCCACAGCTGAGCTGCAAGGACAGAAGCTCTAAGAGACAAACACTATACCAGGGGGAGAGAGCACTACAGGATTGCTTAAGCTTGATGTACCAAGAATTTGGGCCCATCGGTCAGCACAACATGAGATGGTGAGTCCAGAGGGGAAGGCTGAAATCTCAGCAGAGATAGGCAGCCATCTTGCTTCACCCTGTGGCAACACGCAGGGATTAACAGTGGGTGACTTTGGTGAGAAAGCATCTCTTATGGTGCCTCAGGTTTGAACTTTTCACAGCCTTGGAGCTGTAAGCTTTCACCCTAAATAAATCCTCTTTATAAAACCCAACATGTTTTCTGGTACTTTGCACCATTACTCCTTTGGCAAACTAATACAATAGTTAATTAAAAGATTTATAATCTTTCATTTGAATTGAAAATAATAATATACTCATGAGGCATTTACTATATCCACACATGTAGTTCCTATCTCTGTCCTCAGAAAAGGCCTAGAAACACTTAACTGAGAAACAATGAGCATCAAAGTACTTAGATTCTGATCCTGAAATACTATTTCTAACTAAAAGAAACCAGTTTTTTGGGAAAATAGCTGAGTCTGGAATACCCTGTCATATCTCATAGTGAGGAAACCATCAAAGAATGCTACAGACAAATGAAAAGAATCAAGGACCAACTTGAAGAGACTCTCACTGACCAAAGGTAGGGCAAATTGAGATTCAAATAGGATAACTGTAATGAATTAAAAACCATCAGATATGTTTAAATCCATGTATGGATAATACTATTAAGAATAGTCACCCTTTGAACACAATGTTAGAAAACCAATTCTTTATCTGAAAATTGATACCTAAATGTAAACTTTGATAAATAAAAAAACCATGCAGTCTGCAAGGTTTAATCTATATTTTAGATAAATATCACTTTGAATGAAGTCTGACTATAGGAACACACAGTGTAGTGGGTTGAATTGGTCCCCAAAAAGATTTGTCCACATACCAACTTCTGCAAATTTTTAATGTGATCTTATTTGGAAAAGGGGTCTTTGTGGATGCAATTAAATTAAGGATCTCAAGATGAACTAATCCTTGATTATCTGGGTGGGTCCTAAATCCAATAATAAATGTCATTATAAAAGACAGTAGAGGGGGGCCGGCTCGATAGCCCAGTGGATAGGGCGTCGGCATACCACATGGGAGGCCCTGGGTTCGATTCCCGGGGACCTCTCCTAGCGGGCAGACCGCCTTGAGAATGGCAAGCCGCCATGGGCGGGCTGGAGCCGCCGTGGGCAGGGCAAAAAGCTGCCACGGACATGGCAAGAGCCGCCACGGGCAGGGCAGGTCGCCCGTGGATGGAGCGCAGCCAGCCACCCGCGAACTGAAAGCCGGCCGTGAACCGACGCAGAGACCGCCCACAAGCGGGGAAAGCCGCGCCTGCGCAGTGTCCACTCTCGGCGTGTCGCCGCAGCGGGGGGAAGGGGAGATATGTAATAAAATA